>CM017322.1:40799754-40892412 GCA_006937295.1 Carpinus fangiana
AGGAAAGGAAAAGCTGGGGTGGCCGTAGCCACCCCCTTGGGCACCAAGGGGTGGCTCGGCCACCCCCATGGAGCCAAGGGGGTGGCCGAAACCACCCCCAAACCACCTTTGGGGGTGGTTTCGGCCACCCCCTTGGGCCCATGGGGGCGGCCGAGCCACCCCATGGTGCCCAAGGGGGTGGCCGAAGCCACCCCCAGTGGGTACTGGGGGTGGCTCGGCCACCCCCGTGGGCCCAAGGGGGTGGCCGAAACCACCCCCTGTGGTGATTGGGGGTGGTTTCGGCCACCCCATGGTGCCCACGGGGGTGGCCGAGCCACCCCCAGTACCCACTGGGGGTGGCTTCGGCCACCCCCTTGGGCACCATGGGGTGGCTCGGCCGCCCCCATGGGCCCAAGGGGGTGGCCGAAACCACCCCCAAAGGTGGTTTGGGGGTGGTTTCGGCCACCCCCTTGGCTCCATGGGGGTGGCCGAGCCACCCCTTGGTGCCCAAGGGGGTGGCTACGGCCACCCCAGCTTTTCCTTTCCTATTTTTTTTTGAATTTTTTTTTTTTTAAAAAAAAAAATTAATTAAGTGACACATGTCAACTTTTAATTGGTCCACGTGTCAGTCCGTTAAGTCAACTAACGGTCAACTGACGGATGGACTAACTTGGTATATTTTCAAAACCTCAAGGACCAATTTGGTCACTTTCCAAACCTTAGGGAGGAAAAAATAAAATTTCCAAACCCTAGGGACTAATTAAGTATTTAACCCTTAAATTAAATATCAACGTATATATTAGTCAATATCTATTAAAAAGGAGTTTGAGTCAATCTGTAAGTAGATATTAAAATATTGATTAAACGATTAAATTTATCTTTTTTTATCTGTTTAAGCTTTTGAGATAAATAGTTATTTAACATGTTGACTATCAATTCACCTTAATTTTTATTTATTTATTTTTTTTAAAAAAAGGCCAGGGCTGCTTATTGGTACATAGTGCGGTATTAAATGAGATAAAACACGGTGTATAGCATTTCTCTAAAAAAATTAATTGATTCACATACCTTTTCTTTCTGGTTATCAAGTTCATCTTAACTATCAAATTAACAAAAGAGCTGGTAGTGGTATAATGTGACAGAAAAGTTCATAGGTTTGCATACACGATTTTTTGTACGTACTACTACCTTAACACACATTATGGAATTAATCAGTGGACAACTCAAGTTGAAACCTTGTCTACACCATTAATATTAGAGGTGATCGTTGACAAGAGATCATATATATATATATATATAGCTCCCTGTATATCTATGATTATATATGACTAGCATAGTAATTTTCAGGAAAAGAACATCTCAACCTACATATATCTAGCTATGATTATATATGTAATGCCATGTGATGCCTATAGGGTTTTAACGTGTCTTTGAAACTCTTAATTTCCAAGTGTAATATTGACGAGTACTACATGCCTAGACTGTTTGATAAACAAAAACAATTATAGTGAAATATAAAATGCTGGGTGGGGATGGTAGCCTTTAAAGGAGATCTAAGAAATAATGAATCTAACACTATTAATAATAATAATTGCAAATAAAACAGCATCACTTAAATTAAAAAATAAAGATAAAAGGTTATTTATTTCAAGTAAATTGTATCGGCTTAAACTTTTGGAATAAATGGTAATTTAACATAATATCAGAGCCAAAGGTCGTGCGATCGAACCTTAACTCCGTTTTAATCATCCTCCATTTAAATTAAATATTTCACTTGTTGGGTCTCACCTATTAAAATGGAGTTTGAACTCACACGTAAGAAGAAATGTTAAAGTAATGATTAAGTGATTAAATTTATTTCTTTCTATCAGCTTAAGCTTCTGAGATAAATGATAATTTAACAAATTGGAATGAATTAATTAAACAGCATGGATTCTGCTTGCATATATGGATCCCAACATATGAACAAATCTGTTTGGATTGACGGAAAGCTTTTGAAAGACATTTGTCATGTTTGTTTTTGGAGCACAGCAAAGATGGACAAAGTTTTCTTCTAAATGGGTCGGAGGAATTCCTTCAATTCAATATATTAAATTGATGTTTATCTTTAAATCATGTAATTCTTATACGCATTTTTAAAACATACATGTGAAAATCACATGTTGTAAGGATATATATATATACACGTTTAACAGAGTGGATTTAAGAATTTTCCTCCAATATATAAGTTTAATGGCATGAACATTAGTCATCATCGTGAATGAGTAGCAGCATTTGAAAACAATATTGACTTCATAAAATTAAACCCATGTGCCATTCACGGAAAATTAGGAATTATTTGTAAATATCGGTTTTACGGCAAGGAAGATTGAATAACATGTATGATATATAGTTGGTGTTAAATTACCAGTTATCCCAAAAGCTTAAACTCGGAGTCAAGGTTTGATCCCATGACCTTTTGGCTTTGATACCATGTTAAATTACTAGTTATCTCAAAAGCTTAAGCTGATAAGAAGAGGTAAATTTAATCACTTAACCATTACTTTAACAGTTAGTGCACCTGCCTCTAGAAAGGTTGATCAAGTCTTATATGATGATGATTTTATTTTGTTGTATATAGTGGTATTAATGATATCGTTGTTTAAATTTTTTATGTAACGTAACAACATAATATTATGTACATTGTTAAATGCAATAGAATAAAAGGGTCAATTACTTTTTTAGTAAGCTAGTTTTCACGTTTTTATTTATTTNTTTTACGGCAAGGAAGATTGAATAACATGTATGATATATAGTTGGTGTTAAATTACCAGTTATCCCAAAAGCTTAAGCTCGGAGTCAAGGTTTGATCCCATGACCTTTTGGCTTTGATACCATGTTAAATTACCAGTTATCCCAAAAGCTTAAGCTGATAAGAAGAGGTAAATTTAATCACTTAACCATTACTTTAACAGTTGGTGCACCTGCCTCTAGAAAGGTTGATCAAGTCTTATATGATGATGATTTTATTTTGTTGTATATAGTGGTATTAATGATATCGTTGTTTAAATTTTTTATGTAACGTAACAACATAATATTATGTACATTGTTAAATGCAATAGAATAAAAGGGTCAATTACTTTTTTAGTAAGCTAGTTTTCACGTTTTTATTTATTTATTTTTTATCTAAGTTTAAATTCGTATCATAGATGGTACATGACTTATAGATAAATGTCAATTTAGTACCTATGTCACCATTTCGTCAACTAAACTAACGGATTGCAATATCGGTGGTTTCAACTCGAACCACTCATAAAGCTCTTGGGATTGGTTCAACCTCCCAAATTAATGGCCAAAAAAGGGTGACCGAGCCACCCTCGACTCCTAAAAATTTGCCTATACCATGGTAAATTTTTTTTATACTATGATTATGCCCTCTCTCAGCCATGATTATGCTCTTTATCCTCATGCTTCAGCACCACGGACGTTAATTATTAAGTTAAAATTTTTAGAAACTTGCATATATATTTCAAAAGAATGAAAAGTAGAAGATGATGAATAGTTTAAAATGGTGAGTTTTGTCATTTGTGTCATGCAACCTCGACTGTTTAGAGAGGGGACATGCTAAACAACATTCAAATCTTCAAGACGTACGTGAAATGAGTGACTTGACAAATATTGTGTGACTTAAATAGTACCTTAAAACTTTTTAGGAGGATTATTATTATTATTATTATTATTATTATTTTTGGGTTAGAAGAGTGTGAGGATGTGACAAAAAAGTGAAATAAATTTTGAGTTTTTTGTGAGTGAAAAAAAAAAAAAAAAAAACTATTTGTTAATGTTTTGATTTTTTAGAAAGAAATTATCAGAGGTTTATCAAATAAATAATTTGTTTTATTTTGTAAATGTTTGGTGAGCCTATAAAATTTGGTTAATTAGTACTCGATCTACAGCAATTTTTTCTTCTAAAAAATCTGCTCAGATGTTGACTGAACTAACAAATTTGAACGTTCTTAACTTACGAGTAACGACGACCTTCTTTATTGAGTAGCGCTTGTAATGTCAGTGTGAGGTGTTAAATAGTCGCTCAACTTAATTAGTAATCTGACAACTCTTCAAAAGTGACATTTTTCTAAGCCTATGGATAACAAAACGTGCTTAAATTCAGACTTTCTTTTGTAAAGTTAATGCACATATATATGGTTTGACGAATATGCCATTGGTGATTTTACTACTCAACAAATTAAACAAGCAGCACGTTTCTGATAAAGACAATCAACTTGTCAATCTGTGGGAGTTGAATGCAACTTCTCTAGCTCTAAGCCAGTGGCTGTGGCCTCCCCGAAGGCCAATTTTTTCATGTCAATTGTGGTGATTGTTGGCAAGGGAGTGCAATCTGCAGAGAGAGCAAGAGGATCTTGATCACGTGGACAAATATAGCTCTGTGGGATGGCTTATGGCTATCATTTGCTCTTTGGTAACCTCCATGACGCTGAGAACTGAATTTGAGCTCCAATAGCCATTTGGCTCCAGTACTGATGCCATTGCTATATAACAGCATTGCTTGCAATGAGTATTATATATATAGCTTGAAAAAGCTTGGGAAAAAAAAAAAAAAAACATTATTTTATGCATTAAAACATGAAAAATAAGAAAGTAATATATAGTTTGTGGATATGAAAAATTGAACGGTTGTGATCGAGCCTCGATATATATATATATATGGTTATTTACTAGTGAGACAACAAACAAGCATGGCAGAACTAGAATTTTAGGTCTGAGAGGGGCAAAACTAAAAGAAAACACTTTTTGAAGGGGCTTAAGTTAATTTTGGAGAAATTTGTATTGCTGTTTTTTTTAAAAATAAAAATTATGAGAGCAAGTGCATGTTCTTCATTCAGCCCAAACCTCATATAAAAATGAAAGTAAATAGCCAACACTTAAAAGTCTAAACAGTTCAAAAATCCAACCCATCTCATACCCATGCCCACAACCCATTTGCTTCTATATATAAACTATGCATCAACTTAAAAAAAAAATAAAAAAAACCCTTCACAAAGGCCCCTTGAACTTTTACGCATTTTGAGATGACCCTCTAAAGTTTAAAAACTCTCAATTTCATTATTTGAACTTTTAATTTCTTGCAATCTATCCCTTTCATCAGTTTTTGGTGTTAATTTCTAACGAATTTGTGAAAAATGCTAAAATATCATTGATTTTTGGTTTTTTTTTTTAAAAAAAAAAGTATTTTAAAATTTATAAAAGTTTTAGAGGGTGTAAAGGTCATTTCAGCCATTTTATCATCTGTTTTAACGCCAGAGGGGGAGATTGCATCAAATTAGAAGTTCGATGGGAGAAATTGATAGTTTTAAACTTTGGAGGTTCTTCTCAAAACGTAAAAAATTTCAATAAGCCTTTGCGAAGTTTCCTGAAAAAAAATTGTCGTATGCAACACGCCTAAGTCAAGAACTCGTTTCTCTATATAGTAATTTAATCTTAATATATTTTTTGCTTATGCTTTGAAACCCCGAGAAGGAATCCTCATTTCTATTCAAATGGGGAGGGGAAAATGAAATTATATATAGCGGGTCTTTCCCGTTGTGTTCAAATCATGATCAAATTAATTAATGAACATAATTAAGGAGAAAAAGTCACCCTCAAAAAGTACAAACTTCCGACCATCAAACAGCACTATGATCCTAATATTCTATATCAAATAAAATTTGAAAGATATTCTTTCTTGCTTAAAAAATTATTGTTTATCACATTAATTAATTATAGTTGACATTTAAACACTTCTCTTCATTGCCTCAAAAGTCTCTTCTATGAAATTCAGCTATATTTAAATCTTCCACCTCCTACTCCTTCACAAGTCATTTTGCTAAAAATATTAAATGTACTTGATCAAATATGATTTCAAGAGTATGTAAAAGAATACTGAAAAGATTAAATTGCGGACTCAATGATTAAGAGATAATGAAATAAAGTGATAGTAAATTTATTTTAACTTTATATTACTTATAAAAAAAAAAAAAAATTAACTTTAGTTTCACTATGGATATTTTTTTAAGCAAATTGTATACTCTATTAAACAGGGACAACATGCTCCATGATTACAATACTATAGATATACTTTAGAATTTTTTCAACCCAAACTCTATTTACGACACACTTAATATATGGCCTCTGTGGTTAAATCATGAGCGGCTGAGTTTGCNTCCGTAAAAGAATACTGAAAAGATTAAATTGCGGACTCAATGATTAAGAGATAATGAAATAAAGTGATAGTAAATTTATTTTAACTTTATATTACTTATAAAAAAAAAAAAAATTAACTTTAGTTTCACTATGGATATTTTTTTAAGCAAATTGTATACTCTATTAAACTGGGACAACATGCTCCATGATTACAATACTATAGATATACTTTAGAATTTTTTCAACCCAAACTCTATTTACGACACACTTAATATATGGCCTCTGTGGTTAAATCATGAGCGGCTGAGTTTGCGTCCTTCATTACATATATGGGATCTCAATTGAAGCATTCCCACTTTTTTTTTTTTTTTTCTAATTGAATAAGGAAAGGGTTACAAGGAAGGATCTTTCTCATTTCTGATCCGAAAGGAAGAAGAAATGAGAGATCCTATAAACGAAAAAGGGGTGGGCTCCCCAACAATAAACCCAAAACGAAAAGGGAGGGCACCCCCAACAACATAGCTCAAATGATAAAAAGCAGTGCAAATATAAGGACAAATACTGGATCCGGTCTAAAAGAACCGAATATGAGGCAATAGTATTTACCAATAATTCAAAAAGAACCAAAGGCAAGCCGGGCCTATTCCAGGGCCGCACAAGGCGGTGTAAATTGCAAAGAAACTCTGTGAAGAGTCCAATGCGGATAAACTTGGGGCTACCTTTGTTGGATGTCTTGGATAAACTTGCGAAGGAAAAATCATCAAACTTATACAATCCTCCTCGAATCTGTCCTTTTTTTATATTCGAAAACTAATTGGTATTCAGTGAAAGAAGCTAAAGCCTTTATGTCATTTGAAAACGCTCTCCGCTAGACATGTTCTAAGAGTCATCGACTTGAGTAGAACAACACTATTGCATCTCAACAAGGTTTATTGTGTTTAGAGACTTAAGGAGAAATTTAAGATTGGGGGGGGGGGGGGNGGGTCGTCCTTTCTTTATATTCGAAAACTAATCAATATTCAGTGAAGGAAGCTAAAGCCTTTATGACATTTGAAAATGCTCTCCGCTAGACATGTTCTAAGAGCCGTTTCATCATTTCTTTATATTCGAAAACTAATTGATATTCAGTGAAGGAAGCTAAAGCCTTTATGACATTTGAAAACACTCTCCGCTAGACATGTTCTAAAAGCCATTGACTTGAGTAGAACAACACTATTGCATCTCAACAAAGTTTATTGTGTTTAGAGACTTGAGGAGAAATTTAAGATTAGGGGGGAGGGGGGGGTCGTCCTTTCTTTATATTCGAAAACTAATTGATATTCAGTGAAGGAAGCTAAAGCCTTTATGACATTTGAAAACGCTCTCCGCTAGACATGTTCTAAGAGCCATCGACTTGAGTAGAACAGCACTATTGCATCTCAACAAAGTTTATTGTGTTTAGAGACTTGAGGAGAAAGTTAAGATTTTTTTGGGCCGGGGGTAAGCTAAAGCCTTTATGACATTTGAAAACACTCTCCGCTAGACATGTTTAAAGAGCCGCTGACTTGAGTAGAACAGCACCATTGCATCTCAACAAAGTTTATTGTGTTTAGAGACTTGAGGAGAAATTTAAGATTTTTTTTTTTTGGGGGGGGCCACTAGCATTTTATGATAGAATAATGCAAACTACATTTTTATTTCATAATTATCTCACAATAACTTTTGAATTTATGATCGGATAAAAAAAATGAAAAAAGATAAAATCACCATTGGACTTGTGATTGATCATTATTGGATTTTGATCAAATTGTGATTTTAATAGCCACATTATTTTAGTAGGACACAAGTAGGANGGGGGTGTGGTGGTGGGTGGTGAGGGCTAGCATTTTATGATAGAATAATGCAAACTACATAAACACAGTTGTTCAAATGGAAGTGAATGATGTGAAATGGAAATTAACGGGGTTCTATGGACACCCGGATGCTAATAAACGAATTGAAGCTTGGAATCTTTTACGTTATCTAGACTCATTTTCCCCGAAAGCATGGCTTTGTGTCGGCGATTTTAATGAGATAACGGAAGATTCCGAGAAGGTGGGGGGGCTTACCAAAAGCCAGAAGATAGATGGAGAATTTTTGTAATACAATAAGTCATTGTCAATTGCATGATCTTGGTTATAGAGGCTCTCGCTTTACTTGGTGTAATATGCAACAAAATGGGGATTTTGTTAAGGAACGTTTGGATAGGGCTTTGGCTAATGACAATTGGAGGGATAATCACCCAATGCTGACAGTAGAGGTGCTAGCAAATTGAAGCTCAGATCACACCCCGCTGTTTTTAAAATTCAGCAAAGTTGCACGACGCCAAAAAAAGGGAAGCAGGAATTTTCATTTTGAAGCACATTGGAACAGTAAGGATGACATGAAGGCCATCATACAGCGAGTCTGGCAGGAACGAATTCCGGGGGCTGGGTCTTGGGAGGCGGTGGAGGAAAAACTGGAAAAAAGTAAGCATGAATTATTACGATGGGCGAAAAAAATAGGAGACCTTTGGAGGAACTGATTGACGTGAAAACTCGGGAAATAGAAAGAGAGCAAGAAAAGGAGGGCTGGTGGGATATTGACAAATATGGTCAGCTTCAAAGGGAGGTCAATTCTCTGATTGAGCAGGATGATATCTATCTCAGACAGCGAGCAAAAATAGAATGGTTGGAGAAGGGAGATAGAAACTCTAAATTTTTTCATGCCTACATTAATCAACGGAGACGTGCGAATGGCATTCATAGCATTGAAGACGAATCGGGAAGGGTATTTTCTTATCCGGAGGAAATTGAAGATGTGTTTGTACGTTATTTTCAGGGTCTCTTTGTATCCTCAAACCCGAGGAATGTAGGGGGGTGTCTGGCAACATTGGTTCCGAGTGTGACACCAGAAATGAACCAGGAACTTACTCGTGAGGTGACAAAAGAAGAAATTCATGATGCTTTGCAGCAAATGGCATCACTGAAGTCCCTAGGCTCGGATGGTTTCCCCGTGTGCTTCTATCAAAATAATTGGAAGAAGGTTGGAGAAGAGGTATGTAATGCCATATTAAAATTTTTTGAGACTGGTCGTTTGGATGGGTCGATTAATTATACTTTGATTGCTTTGATTCCAAAATTGCCCAATCCCTTAAGGGTGACGGAATTTCGACCTATAAGCCTTTACAATGTACTCTATAAAATAGTGTCCAAAGTTTTGGCGAATAGATTGAAATTTGTTCTCCCTTATATTGTATTAAGTAATCAAAGTGCATTCATACCTGGAAGATTAATCTCTAACAACATTTTGGTAGCCTATGAAACCCTTCATTCAATGCAATCGCGAATGTGGGGTAAGGAGGGGTATATGGCTATCAAACTTGACATGAGTAAAGCCTATGACAGGATGGAATGGGGCTTTCTGGAAGCAGTGATGATACGAATGGGGTTCGCACCTAGATAGGTGGCCCTTATTATGGAGTGTATTTCCACAGTCACGTACTTGGTCATTGTAAATGGGCAGCCTATGGGTAATATCCGTCCATCTAGAGGCCTACGACAAGGAGACCCTCTATCTCTTAATTTATTTCTGTTGTGTGCAGAAGTGTTGAGTTCTCAATTAAATCAGGTTGAAAGGGTTGGATTACTTAGAGGCGTTCCCACATCTCCTAAGGGGCCCCGTTTAAACCACTTGTTTTTTGCTGACAACAGTGCTTTTTTGTAAGGCAAATATTAATGAATGACAGGTTTTGTCGGGTTTATTGGAGACGTATGAAGAGGCGTTGGGACAACGGTTAAACAAGGACAAGACATCGATTTTCTTTAGCCGAAACACTTGTACAGAGATACATGAAGCGTTGTCACATATGATTGGGATTCCAGCATCAAGGTGTTATGATCATTATTTAGGTTTGCCCGCTCTTATGGGGAGATCCTGAATTAGGGAATTCCAAAATATAGTTGATCGGGTAAAGTGAAGATTAAATGATTGGAAGAACAAATTCCTATCCCAAGCGGGTAAAGAGGTCTTGTTGAAAGCAATGATCCAAGCTATCCCAACTTATTGCATGAGTACCTTTTTGCTACCAAAGGAGTTGTGTCGGGAGTTGAACTCATTGATGCAAAGATTTTGGTGGAGGCATAAAGAAAATGACAGAAAAATCCATTGGATGAGTTGGAAAAGGATGGGAATTGCAAAGTCAAAAGGAGGAATGGGGTTCCGAGATCTACACTCTTTCAATAAAGCTCTTCTAGCTAAACAAGGCTGGCGTCTAATGCAAGAATCGGACAGTTTGGTGGGAACAGTCTTGAAAGCCAAGTATTTTAAAAATGTATCTTTTTTGGAAGCCAAAAAAGGAAGCCGAGCATCTTATGCTTGGCAAAGTATCCTTGCAGCCCGGGATATTCTTAATGAAGGAATGCAATGGAGAATAGGGAACGGGAAATCGGTAAAAATTTGGGGAGATAGGTGGGTTCCGAGACCAACGTCTTACAAAATCCAATCTCCCGCATCAATTTTGGCGATGGATGCTAAAGTCGAGCAGATCATAGACGTGGAGCCAGGGGAGTGGAACGTTTCCTTAATAAGAGCCATTTTTAATGAGGAAAAAGCCAATCTCATTTGTTAGTTACCACTGAGCAAATATATGCCTCCGGATATATTGATTTGGAAGGGTACAAGCACAGGTATATTCACTGTTCGCAGTGCATACCATTTGGAAATGGAGATCAAAGCTCGGAAGAAGGGAGAGGGGTCGTCCCAGAATGGAAACCAGCTCATTTGGAAAACAATATGGGAACTGGGGGTTCCAAACGCAGCTAAGGTTTTTCTCTGGCGAGCGTGTAATGATATATTACCAACCAAAGTCAATTTACGACGGAGGGGGATATTAGAAGATGATAGCTGTATCTTTTGCTCAAAGGATGCTGAAACCGTGGGCCATGTGCTGTGGGAATGTCCAGCTACAACTGACGTGTGGAGTGTCTGTGGAAAAGGGATACAGAAAAGACACGAAAGGGCAGGATCTTTTCGTGAAATTTTCCAGACCCTTATGGAAAGATGCACTAAGGATGAGTTGGCGATCTCTGTACTGATGGCGAAGAAAATTTGGGCTCGACGTAATAGGGTGATTCATGGGGGGGATTTTCAACACCCAAACCACTTAGTGCGTGAGGCTACGGAAATGTGGAAATTGCATCATTTCTCTTTACCAAAATCTGGTGGGGAGGAAAGCAGCGCGAGGAATGGAAACATGCAAAGATGGGGGTGTCCTCATGTGGGTTTTTTAAAAATAAATTAGGATGTGGCAATTGATGCAAGAATGAAAAGTATGGGCTTTGGAATTGTTATCAAAGACCATAATGGATTATTGCGAGCCGCTAAACGATCGAGAATAAATATGGTGTCCGAACCAGCGGTTGGAGAGGCCATGGGAGCTTTGCTAGCGATGGAGTTTTGCAGGGAGAGAGGTTTTCAGAGTATTATTTTGGAAGGTGATTCACTGCAAGTCATCCAAGGGTTGAAGGAGAGGGCTCCCAGCTGGAGATGGTATGGACATCTACTTGATGATACAAGAGCACTTCTTGGAACTCATAGGCGATGGATGGTTCAACATATGAAAAGGAACGCAAATAGAGCTGCCCAAGATCTGGCTAAAGAAGGTTTGTGGTTTGCTCCAACCAGGCAATGGTTTGATGAGTCCCCGGAGAGTATAAGTGCAATTGTATTATCTGAGCAAAATGCTCCTTCTGCTTAGACCCTTTGGGGTTGGAAATTTTCTTATGAAATGAAAGTACCGTTATTTTCTCAACAAAAAAAAAATGCAAACTACATTTTTATTTCATAATTATCTCACAATAACTTTTGAATTTATGATCGGATAAAAAAAATGAAAAAAGATAAAATCACCATTGGACTTGTAATTAATCATTATTGGATTTTGATCAAATTGTGATTTTAATAGCCACATCATTTTAGTAGGACACAAGTAAGACAAAAATAAACCTTCTAAAATTACTCCAAATAATATTCTTTCCTATCCCAAACCTACTAACANAATAACTTTTGAATTTATGATCGGATAAAAAAATGAAAAAAGATAAAATCACCATTGGACTTGTAATTGATCATTATTGGATTTTGATCAAATTGTGATTTTAATAGCTACATCATTTTAGTAGGACACAAGTAAGACAAAAATAAACCTTCTAAAATTACTCCAAATAATATTCTTTCCTATCCCAAACCTACTAACAAGTGCATGTCGAGTAATTAATGCTTGAATCCGTCGTAGTTGAGTGATGGTTTATATTTTCATCCACACGTTTCATTCTCAAAAGTGACATTTTTCTAAGCCTATGGATAACAGAACGTGCTTAAATTCAGACTTTCTTTTGTAAAGTTGATGCACATAGTTTGACGAATATGCCATTGGTGATTTTACTACTCAACAAATTAAACAAGCAGCACGTTACTGATTAAGACAATCAACTTCTCAATCTGTGGGACAAAATAAAACCCATTTGTATATAGTGAAATCGTCATTGGTGATGCATGAGATAATTAATCTCCCAGCAGCAGTTTGCCAAATGGATTATGAGTGCTCGAGGTTAGGCGATTGCCCAATCTGTAATTAGAAACAAACCTGTGCATCGCACGGGTTTCAAGCTTATTGTAATAAAGAATGAAACGTATGAGAAAATAGTGGAAGGAGACCGGAATTTTGGAGCGATTCGGTATTAGATGCCTATGAGGATGTCGACGTTCATTACTAATTAAGAATTGATAAGTTTACAATACAAATCATCCATGTTTATAAAGAAACGGTTGTCGATGAAGATAATATTATAAATAAGGTTGATTTGATTACAATCAACTTATTAAGGAAAATATATTGATAAAGAAAGTCGATCAAACCTAATATAGAAACCGTAAATTCTAACACTACTACAACTCAAATATTTTGACTTTAAAAATGATAAATTGTTTTAGAAAAAATTTCACAATTAATTTCCTGTTTGGTCGGGTTTTCCAAACACAATTTCTAAAAAGTAGTACTTTTATTTAGATAACAAAATGAATCGTGCTAATATTGAATGGTAAAGGGAGGGAGAAGCGATAGAAAAACTATCCCTCCTAAAAAAAAAAAAAAAATTAAAAAAAAACTTATCGATGACTTGTTATTATAGCTGAAATGTACCATCTATGATTTAAATATGGAGAAAATTTACTTTACCAATGGAAGTTTTAGAGATTTTTTAACTTTAACCTAAAAGTTTTAAAATTGGCAATGTATTCCCATAAAATTTTAAAAAGTGAATTTAAATCCCCGTTAACTTTTTCTATCTAAATGGATGAAAGTCGTCCCACGTGCGCTTCACGTGACATATTAAATCATTTTCTTTCAATTTTGCCCTTCCCTGAGTCTAATTCCTCATTCTCATAGTCTATGCTATTCGCAACTCTTGGTTCTTGTTTTCTTGTTTTTGGATCCGAGTCTGGTCGATTGACGGCAAGTTTCGTTTCGTCTTGGAATTACTGGTAAGATTCCAAAGAACTATTATTTAAAAATTTTAAAAAAAATAATAATAATAAATAATAAATAATAAAAAAAAAAAACCGATGGGAACTTCGGCATTGGGCGAGCGGTGTCGAAGGCAAGCACATGCCGGCTTGGTTGCCAGCTTTGCCCGATCCCCATGCGTATATTCATACTGCCGTGTGGAATGAGAGGGCGACAGATCCTCGAGCAGATAAGATTGAGCAAGCACGACAACGCAGAAAGGCAGAGAGGTCTTTGTTGAGTTTACAGCAAAGGTTGTTGTCCGATGGTGCCGTGGGAACTTCGGCTTTGGCCTCAATTCATGTAGTGATGTAAAGGAATTAGACGGGGCTGACAAAAACCCATTCCTTGCCACGCCTCTGCAACCAGGGCAGAAAGATGTTTCTCCTGTTGTCTTACCGAGTAAGCCTTCAGCTTTGGATGAAGAAGCCATATTCATTAGACTCGAAGGAGGGCAAAATTGGAAGAAAATGGCTTAATATGTCACTTGAGGCGCACGTGGGATGACTTCCACCCATTTAGACTTAAAAAATTAAAGGAGGTTTAAATTGCTACTTTTTGAAATTTCAGGGGTACATTGTCAATTTTGAAATTTTGAGATTAAAATTGAAAAACTCATAAAACTTCAAGGGGTAAAATGAATTTTCCCCTTTAAATATTCAAGGAAGTTTCGATCCTTTTTTTTTTTTTTTTACCATCAAGAATGTTTGTTCATTAATGGTTCAAGGAAATTTTTAAGTGGTTAGGGCATGTACTAGAACGTGGGTTCGAATCTTCGCTATGGAGAATCCACACATAGGCCCCTCTTATGCCACTCCCAACAAATAAATATTATTATGATCACATCCAAGTATAATAGATACAATTAATCTCTTCAACCTACCTTTTTTTATTAAAAAAAAATCCTTTGTTTTTTTTGTACTATTTTTCTGTAGCATCCCAAAGTTAATTAATTACTTTGGGCAAAGGCCAAGTTGATGGGCTTAGAGTGTGCAAGGCCCCCTAAATTAGTTTTTTGGCATCCTTATTTAATGAAATTTGTTGCAAAGTAAAACCTAATACTAAAATCATAGCCGCCTATCTTGCAGCGTTTATAAAGAATCGTGTTTCTCGATTGGTACGTGGAATGATTATTCTATTAAGAAAAGAAGTAGCTATTGTTGGGTGTTATGGAATCTCAATAGTTGATGAAATATGAGTTATATGAATTGGTAAACGGCCAATTATGTGAAGATTTTGTAGGATAGTTTGCTGGGTCTTTTTTATTGTCGAAACTTGGGTTCCATGTGATGGTTGTTGAGATTGATTAATTTGGCCAAAAATTTTAGTAGTAATGGGTGTGGGCTTTTGTGGTGATTTTGGAACTTAACCGATTGAAGTGAAGGGGGCAGATGGGTAACTCTATTGTGTTTAAGGAATAATTTATCGCCGGTAAACAAAATCTTGGATATGTTTATAAGGAGTGAGCAATCCCCTCCTATATAATCGGTTTTATAAGATAAGTTAAGCTCACAAAATTCTTCAGGGTATCAAAGCCTTCCACAATACAAATAGGGCCACATTGCTTCCCATGTGACAATGATTAGGAAAAATATTGGCCTGAACGTGAGGAGGAATATTAAAGAATAATCCTACATCGCCTGTGGACAAGACTTTGGGTATGTATATAATATACAAAGAATGGGCAACATTCTCCTATAAAACTGGCTTTATAAGATAACTTAGGCTCGCAAAATTCTTCATTGTTTGGGTTGTGCTGTAAGACGATTTCGTAGATCAAAAGAAGGAAGAAATTTTTTGGAGTTGATGGGATTCTTGAATGTTTTTGAACGGATGTTATAGTGTTGTGTATATTGTACAAATAAGTTTGTGATTTTATTTTTCAATATTTAGGTTTGCAGAAATTTTTTTTTAAAAATAATTAATGGATTTTTTGGGAAAACTCATTTCATTCCTTAAAGAATTGTTATTATTATTATTGTTATTATTATTTAGAGAAATAGGTATTCATTTTCACAAGGGATTAGATACATCAAATAAATAGTCATTTCATCAAAGGGTCCACATACCAAATGCGACTTAAGGTACCGTTTGATACACAGAATAAATTATTAAAATAAAATAACAGTTCAACAAGAATAACTATTATTTTATTTGATTGTACAATTTGTACACCATTAATAGGAATAGATATTCCACTAAAAAGAAAAAAGAAAGGAATAGCTTTTCACATGAATAACTTTAATTTTCCTTGAGGAATGGAATAGGTTTTCCAAAAACCAAATTTTGTTTTTGTTTTCAAACTTAAATTGAAAAAAAAAATCACAAAATATTTTATGAGTGCCGCAGCTTCTGCTCAACAAGATCGAGGCAAAGCTTCATATATCCTGTCAGATACTATATATATATATATATATATATATATACACAACACCTGTGTAGAACAAAAAAATTTAAGTTAGGATGACAAACTTTTTATTTCTCATATATATTTTTTTTATATACAATATATAGAACTCGATCCGTGAGATGATAAAGTCATATTGATTCCTTCTTTCTATGGCTAATTAAATCAAACCGTCTCCTCTAAGAAAATACAGCCTTAAAACACCAATTATGTTGTTGATATTGATAATCTCTCTCACAAGATACTTAGATATCGGGATTATTATTAATTAGCAGATAAAATGATATACACAGCTCATGCTAGCTGCTACCTCTGAGACATGCCAAGATTGCTTCCATTACAAAGATATGTCGTTTTCCTCCATTGTTGCAGGCTAACTTAATTTTCTTTCCTTTTTTTTGTCCCGGTAATACTCGACGTATATCTTCTCGAACATTAAATTAGAGTAAACGAGTTTTTCTATACACGGGAGCTCGACGAACTCAACATGAAATTTTTTTTAAAAAAAGTTAGAGTTGAAAAGTATGATCCGTTTAATTAAATAGGTACAGTTAAGGTTCACCTATATGATTTTATTTATATATATATACTTTGACACAACTCAAACCTAACACGCAACATAATTACGGACAACTTTTGACCTGACATGCAAATCCAATATAAAATTAGAGCATTAGAGTTGATAGATTTAATCCGTTTAATTAAATAGATCAAGTTAAAGTTGACTTAAATAGAGTCAGTTTCGAATTGTAGTTTCAATAAATAGAATTTTAAAAATTACATTTTTGAAATCGTAAAAGTATTTAGTTAAACATGTTAAAAAATATTTTTTTTATTAAATATTTATTATGCGAAAATAATTGTGGTTTAAATTGACGATTTTTCAAATAAGCACATCATAGCTGGCAAAAATAATCTTGGCCCATGTAGGTCTCGAACCTAAATTAATAAAGCATCTATTTAAATAGAGAATATTTTTCATTCGGTCGTGACATAAAGGAGGAGTTTTTTGCCCACCAATAAAAGAAAGCCACGTTACCTTAAGCCCAAAAATTGCACAAAAGTTGTCTACAAGCAAAACACTGGAATATGAGCTGAGAGCCTGAGAGAGAGAAAGGTGAGAGACCCACCACGGAGGGATGCGGCTGAGGGGAGAGACCCACGCCGTGGGTCACGCTTGGGTCACCGCCAGGCTGTTTGGCCGTGACCCAGGCCTGGGTCTGGCTCCCTTACGGCGTGGGTCGGGCAACCCTCAGTCGCATTCCCTCCGGCAGCGTGCGTCTCTCTCCGGCTACCCACCACGGCACCACCAAAGCCGGCACATCGACAGCCCTTAAAACACGCACATCTCCTGGATGCAAGCAGGGGTTTTTGGCAACTACTACCTTCCCCTCAACAACAAAACGATGATCTGATCAAATGCCACTGAACATGATGGAATCATCGTAGAACTCCTTATGTCTAGTGCCAGAAAATTGCACAAATACCTGACCATATCCTAAGGTTCTGGTTTCATCAAGATATTTTCCCAATTCCATCAAACACCACCCCGCAGTGGAATTGTTTTGCAAAAACTGCTCCGCCGAGCCATCTTTGATGGGCTGGTTCAGAGACGCTGAGGGTTGGGGGAAATTAAGGCTGCGTATGAAGGAGTTATCAGGTGTTTTGGTTTTAGTTTCTTAAGATGTATTAGCTGAGGTGTCATTATTTTAATGGAAGGAAGTTTTCTGGCATGACCGTATAGGAGCACCTCCCATTTAAATATTATTTTGATAACGAGAGACAAAAATAATCCTTGGCCCATGCAGGTCTCGAACCTGCGACCTTCGCGTTATTAGCACGACGCTCTAACCAACTGAGCTAATAGGCCATTCGTGGTAGGTCCTTGTGTTATTCCTATTTAACGTGTTAAAGCATAGCTATCTTTTCCTTTTCTTCACCGATATACATGAATGAATTGAATAATAGAAGAATCATTGAATTTGAAAACACGGTAAACTTCACAATCTGTAGGCAGTTGGAATTGTAGATGCATAGAGTTTCGGCCATGAAAGAAGATTACGAGGTACTGTTATTTGTTATCATTCCTTTCATTCCTTTGTGGTATTATCTTTGTTCTGTTTCAACTATCAACTGTAGGCCTCCCAATCTAATCGACAACAATAACTCTTTCAAAATCCAACCCTAACAAGAAATACCAGACAATTATGAAATTGGGTCGTTGAATTCTCGGTGAGATTTGGTTTTTATTNTCTTAAGATGTATTAGCTGAGGTGTCATTATTTTAGTGGAAGGCAGAAAACTTGACCGTATAGGAGCACCTCCCATTTAAATATTATTTTGAAAACGAGAGACAAAAATAATCCTTGGCCCATGCAGGTCTCGAACCTGCGACCTTCGCGTTATTAGCACGACGCTCTAACCAACTGAGCTAATAGGCCATTCGCGGTAGGTCCTTGTGTTATTCCAATTTAAAGTGTTAAAGCATAGCTATCTTTCCTTTTCTTCACCGATATACATGAATGAATTGAATAATAGAAGAATCATTGAATTTGAAAACACGGTAAACTTCACAATCTCTAGGCAGTTGGAATTGTAGATGCATAGAGTTTCGGCCATGAAAGAAGATTACGAGGTACTGTTATTTGTTATCATTCCTTTCATTCCTTTGTGGTATTATCTTTGTTCTGTTTCAACTATCAACTGTAGGCCTCCCAATCTAATCGACAACAATAACTCTTTCAAAATCCAACCCTAACAAGAAATACCAGACAATTATGAAATTGGGTCGTTTAATTCTCGGTGAGATTTGGTTTTTATTATGGAAAAAAGAAGAAGAAAAGAGAACACTTTCTATATACGCCTCCTTACGATTACATTTCTTAGTTTGAAAATTAATTAGGCCATGTTTGGTAACATGAAATTAAAGCTTCGGATTAAATTCGGTACCTTTTACTTGTGCTTTTGTATGTCTAGAGGGCCTCCAAATCCATCCAATTTTGTGCTCGAAGGTCCTGCTTGGTTCTCAGGGTGAATGAGGGAAAAGGAATGTGATTCCTTGTAAAGCCGATTCCTTTAGCTAAGGACTTCTGGGAATTTTGATTTCCTTTCCGTTGTAGATTCCTCTAAATTCTAGTGACTGGTTCAAAGTTATATGTGCGTTTTTGTTCAAGTTACATCGAAGTAAACCCATATTCGATATCAGAAATGAATGTGTTCCTCGTATTTAGTGGACACCCTCTTGCAGTATTTGATGTTTCCCTTACTTGCCGTTTGGTTGTTCTTTCAGAAATGATGAGTAGTCTCGTTAATATATGAACATTCAGACTCTCTTATTATTTTGTGTGCATCTGGGTACCAATTAGGGGTGTAATGAGGTTTAAGTCCTGTACACAACATGTTACCGTCTATGTGTTCTGTAAGCGTGCAAGAGGGATGTACATAGGAACTGTTGTTGGAAAGATGTGGAACAGAGTTCCCTTTTTGTTGCTTGGCCTCTGTGTCTTGGTTTTGTCTTTCCTTCAGTAAAAGAGGAAGTAAGAAAAAAGAGTAAGATTTGAAGATCATCCTTGATAAACCTATTCATGTAGTTTTGTATGTGTCCTTTCTTATATCTGTTGATTGGCATAGGAATACCTCCATGAGGGCATGGTGCACAGTTGAGCTCACTTAAAAGTGGGGAGCTATAATCAGTCATCTGCGATTTTAAGCATAAAAGAAAAGAAGAAAATGCTCACATATACATATTAACAAAATGTGATTTTACTCACTAATGGCAAATCTATGTTCAAGAGCATTGATCTTTCATTGTTATTATGTTTGGTTAGTAGAAGGACTTCAAATCTCCGGCAGTGATTCCAGCGGAGCGTGTGCGTCGAACCAGGCAACCACATCTCCGGCGATGCCTCTGGTGGGGGTAACGTGTGCATCGATAACGGAGAAGGTGATAGGACTGAATGGGGTGTCTGCATTTAATGCAAAAGGGGAGCTAGGCATCATGAGGGAGTGGTTGTGTCGGCTTAGGGGTGAGGTGGATGCAGGGCTAGTGAGGTTGGACGCGTGGATCAAGAGTGTGGAGTCATCGGGGCCGGGCCAGGGGAGCAAGGATCCGGTTTGGGTTTCCAAACAATCTAGAAGATTTAAGCCCAAAGGGAAGGCATATTACCCTAAGGTGGGCGTGGGCGTGGGCTTGGGCTCAAACACTAAAGGATCTTTTAAAAAGCCCACGGGGGGCAGCAGGCTAACAAATTGATGGGGAATGCTGTTTGTCTAGGCAGGGCGTTTGAGAAGCCCACTATAGCGGGTGGAAAGCAAGCTATCGCAGGGAAGGGGAAGTTAGTGTGTCTGGGCCGAGCGAATGAGAAGCCCACTGGATCGGGTGGGTGTTCGACTAAAACAACCCAGGTGACGTCGGGTTCGAAAGCGCAGCAAGTTTCCGGCAATCAAGAGGTCGTCGCTGGTTCAGGGACTGGCCCAGACATGCCGATGGTTCACGTGACCGTTAGTTCCGGCGGTCAGAGCACGCCGGTGGAGGAAAGCATGTCTTCTAAAAATACCGCAGTTGGGTGTTCGACTAAAACAACCCAGGTGACGCCGGGTTCAATAGAGCAGCAAGTCTCCGGCAATCAAGAGGTCATCGCTGGTTCAGGGACTGGCCCAGAAATGCCGCTGGTTCAGGTGACCGTGAGTTCCGACAATCAGAGCACGCCGGTGGAGGAGGAAAGCATGTCTTCTAAAAATACCGCGGCGATGTCGGTGTTGAGGGGGGTGGAGGTCAGAAAGACACTGGCCAGCCTGGGTTCCACGGTGGTTGTCGATTTGGTCGAGGAGCAAGGTTCAAGTACTGAACCCAAAACTCTGCAGGTATACTAGAGAAAGGATTTCAAGAGTTCGAAGATCAGCAAGGTTACCCAGACTGGGTTTGTGGGGGAGATCGCTTATGCAAGGCCGGTGAGGGGAAGTTCAGATCAGCAAGGTATTTTAGGGGCATATGTGGTTTCGGTGGGGGAGAAGCATTGAGATGCGGCCTCTCCCGGAGGTGAGGTATTTTCTGAGTTGTTGTGGGCAGCTCAGAAGGGTACGCTGTTTGAGGAGGAGGTTTCTCCTGCTGTGAAGGAGCTGAAACTCGCGATTGAAGTCAATGGAATTGCGGGTTTGTCATGTGATGGACAGGAGAGGAAATTAGCTGAGGCTTTGGGTCTGGTCGTCGCCAAGAAACATGGGATAGCCATTGAAGGGAACAATCAGCAGGAGGTGAGGGAATCTAGTCTTGTCAATGAAGCATAAGATTTTGTCTTAGAATGTGAGAGGGTTGAATGAGGGGGGTAAGAGGTTGAGGGTCCGAAATTTGCTGAGTCGTTGGAAGGTGGATATAGTCTGTCTTCAAGAAACCAAGGTGGAACAATTTACGTCCGGTATGGTGCAGAGTTTGTGGAGATGTCCTTATGTGGATTGGTGTCATTTGGCTGCTGATGGGGCTTTGGGTGGTATTCTGCTAATGTGGGATCAAAGGGTTGTTACTAAGTTAGTGGTTTGCATAGGGAGTCTTGTGGTTGCTTGTTCTTTTAGGAATGTGGAAGATGGTTTGGTGTGGGCTTTTGCAGGGATGTATGGTCCGACTAGAGATAATCCGAGAAGAAGGTTGTGGGAGGAATTGGCAGGGTTAAGGAGCCTTTGGGATTTGCCCTAGTGTATTGGGGGGGATTTCAATGTTACTCTTTATCACAGTGAGAGGTCAGGGGGCGTTAGGAGGAGGCGTGCGGTGGCTGCCTCTGCTGATTTCACTATGGAGCAGGGCCTTATGGATTTTCCTATATCAGGTGGGGTGTCCACACGGTCTAATAGCTATTCTTGGTCTCGGTTGACCGCTTTTTGGTTTCCCCGGAGTGGGAACTCAGCTATCCGGATTTATTGTAGAAGAAGCTTACTCGAGTGTGCTTGGATCATGCGCCTATTCTTCTTGTTGGGGGTAATAGGCAGGGTGGGAAGCGCTCTTTTAAGTTCGAAAATATGTGGCTCAAAGAGGAAGGTTTTGTGGATAAAGTTTGAAGCTGGTGGGATTCTTTCTCTTTTTCGGGTTCTCCGAGCTTTGTTTTGGCTAAGAAGCTTAGAGCTCTAAAGGGGGAGATCAAGAGGTGGAATCTTGAGGTTTTTGGCAATGTGGAGGCTAGAAATTAGGCTTGGGCAGAGGAATTGAAGTTGCTAGACAGTATGGAGGAAAATAGAGGGCTTTCCGAGGAGGAGATGGAGAGAAAAAGGGTTCTTGCTACAGACTTGGAAGCCTCTCTCCTTCAAGAGGAGATTAGCTGGAGACAAAAATCTAGGGTGAGGTGGTGGAAGAAAAGGGATAAATGCACCAAATTCTTTCATCGGATGGCTAATGCTATTCGTAGGAACAACTCCATTGAGTCGCTGATTGTGAATGGGTCGTCCACCTCTGCCCCTTCTATCATTAGTGATCATATTGTCAGTTACTATGAGTCCTTATTTTTCAGAGCCTATGAGTTGGAGGCCGTGGCTGGATAACCTCGAGTTTGACAGGTTGAATGTTGAAGAGGCCTCCAGTTTAGAAGATCCGTTTGAGGAAAGGGAGGTATGGGAGGTGATCAAAGGCATGGATAGGGATAAGGCTCCGGGTCCGGATGGGTTCACTTTGGCTTTTTTTTTTCAGGATTGTTGGGGTGTGGTCAAAGGGGATTTCAGGGCAGTCTTTGCTGAGTTTCATGCTCGAGGTAAATTCGTGAAAAACATTAATTCCACTTTCATTTCGCTCATTCTGAAGATTCATGAGGCTAAGGAGATCAATGATTTTCGTCCTATTAGCCTTGTGGGGGGGTATTTACAAGATTATTGCCAAGGTCTTGACTAATAGAATGAGAAGAGTCATGGATAGGATCATTTCTAAGCCTCAAAATGCCTTTGTTAAAGGGAGACAGATTTTAGACTTGGTCCTTATCGCGAATGAATGTTTGCATAGGATATTGTGTAAATTGGACATGTAAAAGGCTTATGATCATGTTGATTGGAACTTTCTTCTTTATATTTTGAGGAGATGTGGGTTTGGGGATAGATAGTGCTCGTGGATCAAGCACTGCATTTCGTCTGCCCGTTTTTTAGTTCTGATTAATGGCGTTCCCTCCGGCTTTTTTGGGAGTTCCTGTGGGGTGCGGCAAGGAGATCCCCTCTCCTTTTCTTTTTGTTTTGGTTATAGAGGTGTTCAGCAGGATGCTTGGTGCCTTTACTTTTAAGGGGCTGATTTCTGGTTTTTCTGTGGGTTCGAGTGAGCTGCATCAGGTTAATGTATCCCATCTTTTATTTGCAAATGATACCTTAGTCTTTTGTGGGGCTAATGCTAGCCAAATCAGACATATCGGGGCTTTACTTGTTTGCTTTGAAGCGGTTGTTGGGCTAAAGGTTAATTTGACTAAGTCTGCTTTGGTTCTGGTTGGCACTCAAGGTGAGGTGGATCAGTTAGCTGGGTTATTGGGCTGTGGCACGGGAGATCTGCCTTTGAAGTATTTGGGTTTACCGTTGGGGGCTTCTTATAAGCTCAAAGCTATGTGAACGGATTTGGAGGATTTGATGTTGCGGCAGTTGGCTCCGTGGAAACGGTCATACCAGCCAAAGGGGGTAGGGTAACCTTGATCAAAAGCACCATTTTGAATTTGCCTACTTATATGTTGTCTCTTTTTCATATCTCTGCTCATGTGGCTAAGCGTATTGAAAAAATACAACGTGACTTCCTTTGGGGGGGAATGAATGATGAGGTCAAGTTTCATTTGGTTGAGTGGGCGAAATTGTGCTCTCTCTCATTGATGAGGGTGGGTTAGGGATTCGAAATGTGAGGAGGTTTAATCAAGCTCTTTTGGGAAAGTGGCTTTGGCGCTTTGCTCATGAGGAAGGGGCGTGGTGGAGAGCGGTTTTGGTGGCCAAGTATGGGTCGGTGTGGGGGGTTGGCGCTCGGGTGTTATTTCAGGTTCTCATGGAGTGGATCTCTGGAAGTTTATTTGTATGGGGTGGCAGACTTTTCAGAGCCATGTTAGATTTGATCCGGGTGTGGGCTCTAGGGTTCGGTTTTGGGAGGATGTTTGGTGTGGGGACAGTCCTCTGAAAGTTGCTTTTCCGGGTCTGTTTAATATAGCCGGTGTTAAGGACGCGTTCATTGCGGATAATGTGGAGCATTCTAATGGTGCTATCCAATGGAATATTCAGTTTACGTGGCTGGTTCATGATTGGGAGGTGGAGGTTTTGGCTTCTTTTTATAGGTGCTTGTACTCTTGCAAGTTGAGAGAGGATGGGGAAGACAAGTTGTGGTGGATACCTACGTGCAAGGGGATCTTTGAGGTTAAGTCTTTTTACTGAATGCTCTCGGCCCTTGGGCCTCGATCCTTTCCTTGGAAAAGCATATGGAGGTCTAAGGCCCCTCCAAGAGTGGCTTTTTTTGCATGGACGGCTGCTCGTAGTAAGATTCTCACTTTGAACAATCTTAGGAGGAGGGATATGGTGGTGGTGAACAGATGCTGTCTATGTGAATCGGATGGGGAGTCGGTTGATCATCTGCTTCTTCATTGCAGGGCTGCGAGGACTTTGTGGAATGCTTTCTTTTTCAGGTTTGGTCTTTGTTGGGTTATGCCTTACACTGTCAGGGAGCTTTTTGCTAGTTGGTGGACGGGTGGCCGTTCGAGGAGCGCGGTTGTTTGGAAAATAGTTCCTCTTTGCATTATGTGGTGTATCTGGAAGGAGCGTAATGATAGATGCTTTGAGGACACGTCAAGGTCTCATGAGGAACTACTCCATTTATTCCTTTTTACGCTTTTCACCTGGACTGCAGGTTGGCTGGCCCCACGGGTGATTAGTTTTGTTGATTTTCTTTCTTTTTTCTCCTCTCCTCCCTTTGTATACTCCTAGTGTACCAAGGGTTGCGCCCCTCTGCGCTTTTGATATATTCTATTTGACTTATCAAAAAAAAAAAAAAAAGAAGTCAGAAATGGTAACTTAGGTAATTTTGACCATTTTCCATCTTATCAAAGCTTGAAAGACTAAGGCGGTGATGAGTTTGAGAAAGGAGTTGTACCTTTATAATCCAATCGTTCTGCATCTCATGAGCTATTTATATATTTAACCAGCTATTATTGCTGGATGGGTTTTATCAGCTACTCTGAGATTACCAAAATAGTTGCAGAAACTATTCTGCTATTAGCCTTTTTTCCCCATTGCCGTCCCAATCATGAAAAGTAGAACTAAATTGCAGACTGATGAGAAGAAGCAAGCTGCTGCTGATGTTTTGTTTCAATATTCAAAATTTGTGATGGCGTGTATTGGAAATCAAGTTCGGCCTTGCGACTTGAGGTTGCATTTAATGAAGGTAACTTCGAGATTCTTGTTTAAGCTGCTGATTTTTTGGTTTTATTTGTTTCTTACAAAAACATGCTGGAGTTTCTTTGTGGCTTTCCCTTGTGGAGGGATGATGTGATGAATTATAGTTCATCTGATAAAAACTAAAAAGCAGAGGCCTGTGGACTCTTAGAGCCTTGTCTGATTCTTGCCTCAATTTTTTTTTTTTTGGCCCCTTCAGGAGATTTCCGGAATGCCAACTTCTCTAAAGAAAGAATCATCACAGAGAGCAGCTTCTCCCGATGCAATGGGCGAGTCCTCGAGCTCAGGTACAGCTAGACTTGATAAACCAGACAGTTTCCGGGTACTATAGCTTGAAGCAAAAGCTGCAGGCGTTAGCTATTAAGGCTTTTTGGCAACCTCGTCTATAACATCCTCGTTTCCCATTTTACTGATTACTTATGGGTGCATAGTGGTGCTCTTGTTCTGTTGGGGGGTTTGTATAATAATGTATGTTACATAGCAGAAGTTGATGGTTTATTTCGTATGCCGATGTGTACGTGACTTGTTACTTTTAAATTCTAAGGCATAGTTATTCCTTTTGTTTTGTATTCGAGGCATTTAGTGTTCATGAATCAAGTATATATAATTTTCTTCGGTTGCAAGAATATGCTATGCAGTCGAGCAATTGTTTGAATCGATGTGAAATGAAATGAATAGAAATTTTCAGTAATTTTGTTGTTTAAATAGTTAGCAATTTTGGTAGCAAGTGTGAAAAAGTTTTTATAGGACTCACTTATTCGAGCAGGTCTCAAACAGCCCGCCTACCTGTTTGCACATGCGGGTCTTATAAGAGCTCTTATATTTGCTACTTGAATTATTAACCGTCCGGACAGCAAATTGCTATAGATTTAGATTCACATGAAAAAAAACCCCTTCATTGAATTTACATGTAATGATTAGTCTTAGTGGAATTTATCAGATTAGAATTCTTTATTATTAGGTACGTAGAATTTATCGAATTAGAATTCTTTATTATTAGATTGAGCTAGCCTAAGATTGAGGGGTTGCAGGACCCACCTACCTTGCGACCTCTCTCTTCGTGTCCAAATGTTTATAAAATTCAGACAGCTTAATAATAGAAAATTCTAATACGAATTTATCACACTTAATTAGAGAAGAAAAAAATTTAGGTCACAAATGAAAATCGGTGGAATATATAACAAACTAATATAAAAAGAATTAATTTTTCTTAAATTTTTTTAATGGTTTGGTAAATGATTGTTAAATAAACCGAAAACATAGATAATAATCAGTTGTTTGTTTAGTATTTAGCTAACCGGGTTGGATGCGACGAAAGATCAACTTATGTCTACGTATTGTCATACAATCTAACCATTGTGTGAGTTTAAATTCTATAACTCAAAGTTTTCTTCCAATTTATTTGAGATATTTTTTCAAACTAAGTTTATTGATATATGTTCAAACTATATCAATAAACCAGGAGAAGATTCACGTATTTGCTTTACATATTGGCCAGAATCTAGATTTTAAACTGATTTTTCTAGTGTCAAACATATGGTGATCAAATTGGCCAGGTATACTAGTATTTCTACTTCAGTAATTACATAATTAAATTTGAAAAAATGTTTGGGGCACTAAAACTCTTACCAAAATCTCTTCAAGATCGACGTGATAATTCTTAATTGATGAAATAATTAAGAGTGTATGATTAACATGTCAGACACTAACTAATTAAATTGACAAGTCATATTTTTTACCTAATTATTTTACCAATTATGAATTGTCACGTCATTTTCTAAGAAACTTATAATAAAGTTGTTATATCCCTATGAGCATTAATTAAATTTGATTATAACTAACGTTGGCAGTGCAATGTGGATTGTTCCCAAATGCATCCCCATATACCCAATTATTGCTAAAAGTTTACCGGCTTACACTATCTCGATATATAAGAAGTTCCTAGCTTCAAGGGACAGTGATTCATTTAATATTTTATTTTATTGTATCTAACCATGTACACAGCGGCGGAACTAGAAATTTGTGTTTGAGGGGCAAAATTCTAAAAAAACAATTTGGGGGGTCAAAAATTATTATTATTTTTTTTTTTGGGGGACCACCTTGGGGACCCCCAAGGCCTAACATGGTTCCGCCCCTGCATATACATGATATATTCACCATGTGACGTCATATATACCGTTAAATCTGTAAAATAAAAATATTGATTATAAAATAGCTCATATCGATTTTACTTTAAACGAAGGGGATTTTATTTAGTCTCGCTGTCTCGGGGATGTTAGTGACTATAACATCAATTGTATGGGATATATGCAGAAATATAGAAAATTTGGGTAAATATGGAATTACACTAAACATTAGGGATACCGGTGCCAGATACGCAACGGCNATATCATATGACGTGACAATATATTCACCATGTGACGTCATATATACCGTTAAATCTGTAAAATAAAATATTGATTATAAAATAGCTCATATCGATTTTACTTTAAACGAAGGGGATTTTATTTAGTCTCGCTGTCTCGGGGATGTTAGTGACTATAACATCAATTGTATGGGATATATGCAGAAATATAGAAAATTTGGGTAAATATGGAATTACACTAAACATTAGGGATACCGGTGCCAGATACGCAACGGCTAGTTTGTAGAACGTTAGGCAACGGTCAAAAAAGTTTCGAAATTTATTATCATAATACACCCTAAATCTCATCGTTGCTTCACTCTCTCCCTCTCTCCCTCTCTGCAACTCTCTTTCTCTCACTTTCTCACTCTTTCTTATCTCTCTCTCACTACAACTGAAAACATGCTGCAAGATATGTGGAACGCTCCCCCTGGTTTCAGACCCACCAAGTCCGCTCCTTCCTCACCAGCCAAGCCGCTCGGGGTTTCAAGAACTCGCTCCGATTCCTTCCACGTCACCCACAAGGTCCCAGTTGGCGACAGTCCTTATGTCAGAGCCAAGAACGTCCAGGCAAGCTTCTAGCTTTTTTTTTCAAATTGGTTGAAAATCGTGTTTTTCTTGCTTTGATTTGTGTTCTTTGATGGATGGGCATTCCTTTATTTACTGCTTTGATTCTGGGTTGTCTTCAAATTGGTTGAAAATCTTGTTTTTCTTGCTTTGGTTTGTGCTCTGATTGAAGGGACTCTCTTTTCTTGGTTGTTTTTGTTTCTGGGTTGGTAAACCGTATTTTTCTTTCTTGTTTTCTGATTATTGGGTCTTTCTCTTTTTTGCTGTTTTTTGTTTGAACAGTTGGTGGATAAGGATCCGGAGAAGGCTATTCCTCTCTTTTGGGCAGCCATTAATGCTGGGGATAGAGTGGACAGTGCCCTGAAAGACATGGCTATTGTGATGAAGCAACAGAATCGGGCTGAAGAAGCTATCGAAGCAATCAAGTCTCTGCGTCGTCGGTGTTCAGATCAAGCCCAAGAGTCCCTTGATAATATTCTTTTGGACCTTTACAAGGTATTTCGCCGATGTCCCCTTCTCTATTATTACTGGTTGTTTAGGATCTTGCATATAAATTTAGGATTATACTAGCACTAGATGATTTTTTTTAAAATTTTTAATTCAATTCAATTGGACTCTTTTGCTTTTCTTTCTACAGAGATGTGGGAGATTGGATGACCAAATAACATTGTTGAGGCACAAGTTGTACTTGATTCAACAAGGGCTGGCTTTCAATGGGAAACGCACCAAGACTGCTAGATCCCAAGGAAAGAAATTCCAGGTCTCTGTGGAACAAGAAGCAACTAGGCTGTTGGTGAGAATGCTACACGCATATCTCCACTAGTTTTGTTTGAAGATATTTAGTATATGAAGCTGAGGTGACTTTTTTGTGTTATAGGGGAACTTGGGATGGGCGCTGATGCAACAGAACAACTACATTGAAGCAGAAGATGCTTACCGGAGGGCTCTTTCGATTGCGCCTGACAATAACAAGATGTGCAATCTTGGTATCTGCTTGATGAAGCAGGGGAGGATTGCTGAAGCCAAAGAAACATTGCGGCTAGTGAAACCAGCAATGGCAGACGGCCCTAGAGGCACAGATTCCCATCTCAAAGCCTATGAAAGGGCACAGCAGATGCTCAAGGACCTTGAGTCTGAAATGATGAACAAGGGAGGGGACCGGCTCGAACAACGCAGGCTCTTCGATGCCTTTCTTGGGTCTTCATCGATTTGGCAGCCTCAGCCTTGCAAGGATCATAGTAGCATGCCTACATTCAACAATTCAATCGAACCCCGGGATAGTTTTGCGGATGAGAATGTCAATTCCAACATAATAGCAGACCAGCTGAGAAGTGTCAAACAAGTTGCACAGACTGCCAATTGCTTAAATATTGCTGCAGCTCCTTTCTTTTCATCAAGGTTTATGAAAGAGCCGCAGATTATGAAAGACCGAGCCCAGAATCAAATTCCTGAGAGCCATAAGAGAACAAGGTCTGGAAACCCTGCCGATTCAATCAGAATGAACAATATGGAAGAGATCACGAAGCTGCTTGCAGAATCAGAAAAGTCAGAGAATAAGTCGCGAAGGCTATCTGTTTCACCTGAAGAAACAGACAAGTTGATAGAGTTGCTGCCAGACAATAAGGCTTTTGAAGATGCTATTTTGGGCATCGATGAGGCAGGAAAGCCAGCTGACACCGGGATATATCAGAAGAAGATTGAGAAGAGGCTTAAGGCCTTTCAAGATATTACACTCTCGATGAGCACAAGAGCCTGACTTAAATTAACTTAAATAATGTCTTCAATTAAATTTTAATTTCTTAATTTTGTGTAGTTTTTTAGGCGGGAGATGCACTTGTTCTCCTTTCCCTTTAATTCCTGTAAAATGCTACACAGTGTGTGATAGCAATTCTTTTAGGTAAAATAGTTGTACGGTAGATGTTGGTGCTGGTCCAGTCAAGAGGGAGTTCAGTATGCCTCTTCAACAAGGGGTTTAACATAATTAATAATAACTTGATTCAATTCATCTTTTCTGCACTTGGGAATTATTGGAAAGATGTTTGCACTGTACTGTTGTTATTTGAGTTAGAGATTCAATCATGTGTAACAGTATAATTTTGAAAATAAAGACTTCATTCAATCATGTTATTTGAGTTAAGAGATTCAAATGTACTTTTGTCGTACATTTGAACCTGTGTTCAGACTTATATTGTTACAGTTTTCAATCTTAAGATGCTGATTGCTTCACCCATTTCGTAGAATTCTACAGAGTCTCAGGTCTTCTTATTCAATTGATTTTTCTGTGAATTTCGTAAAAATAACTTAAGATAACCACAGCTACAGCAACTGCTCCCACAACACTTAGTGCCAATATTTTACTGCTCTTAGCAGCTCCCATTAGGCCCGATGACGGTGGGGTGAAGCCTAGTTCTGAAAGTTTCTTGTGTGATGCTGCATAATCTGTGAAGAAAGCATCCTCATCCTGCCATTTAAATGGGAAAAAGAAATATATTCAATTGATCATGCGAATCAAAAGGTGCTGTCAATAAATTTCTAATGACTAATGAGCAACCTATCATAACCACCCATCACCGGAAAATGCCCGTCTTTTTAATTTAAATATTATATCAGGCAAATAAGCAGATATAAATATAAGAAAAATATCCTTTTAGACTCATCTTCCCCCCTTCCATCTTTTCAGCAAGGCATGGAAAAATCGTACTTCTAGTGAAGCTAAAATGATGGATGGTAATTCACGTCATAATTACATATGGTATTATGGTATATAGATGAATAGTGTGATTATGTGAGCATCTTTTAAAATCCCCAAAATATACTACATTTTTTTATGAATAAGCATAATCCACACTACCTTTGCATATAGCTCAACATAGGGACGAAACTTAGGATCTTCAACTAATGACTTGTCTGTTGGGAGTTTCAATAATCCCTTTGACTCTCCTTTTTTCATGAGCTCCCTGATTTACCGATCATAACATACACGCATCATATACAATATCAAACATGCATATTACATTTATTGTTATCAAATGGAAATTGAATATAACCAAAGTAGTTAATTTTTTCTCTCCACCAATTGATTCTCACACAAAATATGAGTTATCGAACTTCAAAGGATCAGTTGTCCAAGGTAGACTTTCGAATCCTGATCTCTCCTTGTGTGCCTTTCCCTAAAGAACCAAAATGGAGATATTATAGTTTATATGTATATTTTGACTACAGTGAAGAACTTTTCCACGTAGTTTAATCTTTGGAGAAAGTTACCAATGTGTGGGCTCCAGACAATGCCACAATGTCCTTGTCAGATAGACCCATGCGATAAAAGACGTCCCTTAAATGCTGTGCACCTACAACAGAATTGGATGAGAAGAGAATATATTGTTTGTCATCCATCTGTTAGGCGTGTGTTCTTTCAAGAAATAAATTGCTTCATCCAATTTCTCCGTAACATGTGCATGCTCAGGCTTTGAGAAAATATCTCTATAGATCAGCCACAAAAGAACTAAGTTGTATTGATATAAATGTTAGGAAACCGAAAAAAAATGTTTGCAAATGGAACAAAATCTAATCAAAATATCAAACTCTTGCGTGGAAAGTATGACCAATTGAGGATGATAGCGAATTTGAGTTACTAAGATGGCTTAATACACGCACTACAATGACTAGCAGATATGTGTAATAAAATTTCAGTTGAAAGCACTACTATAATGCAAGTGGAGTTAACGTAGTCATGTTCGCTTTAACAATCTTCAAAGAAGAGATTTGAACCCTATGCTTCATTCCTCAATCATGAAACAAACAAGGGCCTCAGACAACTTTTGTTTCATAGAAAAGCCCTTTTAGAAAAAGAGAGCAACTTGATCAATGGCATACCTTGTCTGGCATCTGGAAGGCGCCCTTCTTCATCAGATTCCAATGAATCCTTTCTGCCTGGAACAAAGTCAATTGAGGGGCCTCCAGTGACCTCGACTGCTACAATGCCAGCAAGCTAAAAAGCCAAAACAATTGAAGATGAGTTAATCTATAACTCTGAATGTAAAAGTCTCTGATCTGGTTCTTGTATATAGAGCAACTACTAACTTGTTTAATATCAACACAGGTTAATGACCCCAAGTTGCATTAAAACTAGCAAATACATTCTAATTGTAAGATTTTATTTTGAGCACCGATGAAGCCTTCATGAGATGTGTTAGGACATTAATTTCTTCCAACGCAATTTATATAACTGTTATATGTCCCTTAGCAAGTGAGAAGCATGTGGTTTTTTAACTATTAAAAAACCATGTGATTCTCACATGCACAAAGAACACATGACAGTTTCTCTAATAAAGTTTGGCAGAAATTTATATCGGTATTGTAATAATATCTAGGATGTTTTTCTACGTTAAGCCTTGATATGTTTTCCTCTATCTTGTCTAGCCCACCTCACCTACCAAGCTACCACATTTTCCCTACAAATAGAGTATGTAACACAATTGTACGATCAAATCAATACAATAAAAATGTCGACCTATAGGGCACTTTCTAGTGCTTGACATAGGCGCCTAAGGCTAAACCACCACAAAATTCTTGTGTTCTCTTTCTCTCTCCGCTTCTGTTATTCTATTATTTTCTTTATTTTATTAAGAAATTTCTACAATATGAAAAGAACAGGTTGCGAGCCACATGAGGAGCATATAAACTGTGTCCAAAAAATGCCATAAATAAGATATATGTCTTCAACCTCAACATCTTGAGTTTGTTATTGTAACAAGGACAGACATTTGTAATGACCAGCACTTTTTTTCATTTCAGTTTATGACAGTGGGGGACATGCTTTGTGTTTTATTAGAAAGAATTTGATTATTCATCTCATGGTGAGAAGGTTCTTCGAGGAAAGGAAAACGCAGATAAATGAAACTTCACAATTACCAATTTACCATAAGCATGGGATCCTCCTTCAAAATTGATACACGAAAAAAGAAGTCAATATACTCAACCAAAGCGTGTTAAAAAATTTTAGGGTATTTTCAACACCATGCTGCTTCCCTCAAATATTTACACTGTACATTATATTGATATGTTATATGGCTACACAGCTTCTGAAAACAAACATCAAAAAATAATCACCTGGTATAGGTCAGCGTAGGTAATTTTTGGATGTTTAGCCTTCACTTCTTCTGATGCCAAAACAAGCCCAGGAACAATTAGAAGAAAATCAATGCTTGAAATCCAAGATCATTGGGTGACAAAATGGAAATGGGAGCTTCCACAAATTCAAACTACAACCAATCTGTCCTAAATTGTTATCAAAAGCTTAAGCACTTTAACACTACTCCTCATGTGTGGGTTCAAACTCTATTTTTAATAAGTGAGGCCCAATCATGGAATTTTTAATTGAATTGGGGTGAATTGTGGAGTCTTCATCACTTTTGACTATGATACCATTTTAAATCACCAAATGATAGGAAGAGTCATAGATAAATTTAATCATTTAATCAAATACTTTAAGTGCATGTGAACATAGTAGACGCAAAATTAAGTGTCAAATTCTTATACACGAAACATCAACTCGCTGGAGAATCCACTAAGCTCTAGAGGATATAACCCATCAGGAATATGAAACAAAGGCTCACCACATAATCTAACTGCAATGTCCAAACCAGCGTTTGCACCATGTTCCAACTCCTTCTTAGTCTTGATTGAGCCATTAGGACCTCCAGTCTTCCTCGTGGCATCGTAAGTTCCAGCATCATGCCACCTGCCAAAAAAGTAAGATTAGAATGAGATTAAAGCCTTCGTTTGGTCAATCAGCAAACGTGTCAAGAGAAAAGAAAAGAAAAATTTTAAAATTTTCCGAGATGATGGCGACAAGAAACATCAGATATTCTCAGAAATTGATTTTCATCCTCTTTCCGTAGCTTTCCCGGGAACAAAACGGAGATTAAGTTAAAAACACAGCGAACAAAAAAAGAGAGAAGAAAAGAATTTTACGCTAAACGGAGCATGATAGGAGCGCAGCTCTTGACGGAGATGAGAGCGCGAAGGTCTCGACGAGTCTTGTCGATCTCCCTCAGGTACACTGCGTCTACTACTGGTGCGTCCATGACGAAGGAAAGAAGAAGAAGAAGAAGAAGATAACAAACAATATGGAAGTAGCTTTTTCGCTTTGGTTTTATATATACATAAAGGATTTTTGTGAAGGGATTGTTTTGCCGGGAAGAAAGGAAAGGGATTGCGTTTTGCTGGCAATGGAGGGAAAGGAGACTTCTGGTCTTTGAAAAGGAAAATATTCCTTTTTTTTTTTTTTTTTTTTAAATTAGAGGGACAACCGCAAATAAATTCGAACAAGTGACATTTGCTTTATTTTTTCCGGTCGATGGAGTTGAATTGAGAACAAATTGTTTGATACCTACCATTCACTGTACACCACATTTTTATTATATTTTGCTTATGTGACGGTAATAATCTAATATTTTATTTTATTTATTAAAAAAACACTAATTACGTTTCCGCATCAACATAATAAAATAGCAAAGAGTAAAAAAATAATTTTTAACATTACTTGTTATATAATTGTAATTGCTAGTTGAACTATCACACCGTACTTTATATTTTAGTTATTAATGTGGCAAGTGCTATGTACCCTATCAATTTGTAGCAACATTATTCTCTTAAACTTCATTTGATAAGGATTAATGAAGTTTTGAACCATGTTATACGAGTAAATGAGATATAGATTTTTAAAAAACAAAAACAAAAACAAAAACTGAATGAGATACAATGAATTAAAATATTGGTATAAATTTTAAGAATTCCAATCACAGAATTATCGTTAAAAAAAAAAGAGAATCATAATCCTAATCCCATTACATTTTCCTGCCATTTGGGTGGCCCAAAGTTCGAAGTCCAAACAACATAGGAGAACCCAAAAAGCCTTAAGTAAGGAAACAACAAGGATGTACAATGAAGAAAACCGGACAATAGAAAAGCCCAGAGACAAGGGCCCAATAGGGAACCAGCCCATAAGCTCAATTACCATTTACCAGCACAATGCACGTATTTATTTTATAGGGTAAATAAATGTTGTCCATTTCTAATATTTGAGAAGGGCAATGCTAGCAATTTAAAAACAAAAAAAAAAAAAAAAAAACCAAATATTTTGACACAAATCTCACACACGATGCATCCAACCCTGAGACAAGTCCAAATATTATAATGTGATTCCACTGTCACTGTTCTCAAAGCAAAGCAGGAAACAAAAATACAAACTTTAATTCCCAAAGGATTCACACATTATTCCTAATGTACACAGTAAGACACAGTAATCGGTTTTATGAGATTAGTTAGATTCACGAATTGAATTTTTTCATAGTATTAAAGCCTTCTATAGAATGAGTGGGACCCACACTACTTACTCCGTGATAAAGATAAAAAAAAAAATATCGACTTACACGTGAGGAAAAATATTAAAAAATAATCCCACATTTGTATGTAGACAAGACTTTGAGCATATTTATAAAGAATAAACAACCCTTTTTTATAGAACTAATTTTATAAAATGAGTTAGGCCCACAAATTTCTTTAGAAGTCACACCATTCATGCACAAATTTTTCACATGTTAATAACTTTTTGTTTAATATATATATATATAATAACATGAAGAAATGAGGGGGAAAAAAACGTAAAATGCGATTTTCCAACCATAATTAGCAGCATTAATTAAGTTGCCAATTAACTAGGCAGTCACTGGAGCCGTTTCTCAATGAACAAGCTTAATTACTTTCACCCATCCTCCCAATAAAATTTTGAAATATTTTCCATAACAAGCTTTTATATGGCCGTTGGAATATTGAGTTACCAAAACGCCCCCACCTGAGTCGCTCCCCAAAACAAAGCTCTGCCGTCCGTACATCCTATCTGGCACTGGCAGCAAGCAGTCCACCTAATAACTACAACAAACAACACTTGGATGATTGTGTTGTGCATGTTACTCCCACAATTTACAAAGGTTTACAGATGTTGGATCCGGACCACAGCAATATTTTACTTTCAAAGGGTTTGATTCTCATATTTATTGTCTAAATTACTATTACCTTAAACTATTTGCCTCATATCCATATAACTGACCAAATTAATGGCGATGCCATAAGCAAAATTGCTGGTAAATTGGTAATGTATATCCCATTATCTTGTCATTTTAAGGGCATATAATAAGGGGTAAGGCACTTTTGGTGAACAAAACTCAAATATAAAATCAGTGGCCCTCTGCCCAAGGGTCATTGTCCCCTGCCATTTCTCAAAGCAGCTGTTGCCTGTAGGCTGTTTGGTGTTTGCTGCTGTTCCTCCACCGCTACCACTCACAAGTCTATCCCAAAACCAAACTAGTGCAGCTTTACTCTCTAGAAAGGAAGTGTGTGTGTGTGTGTGTTTTCTGCAGAACCCATAAAAGGTCTTGTCTTCTTGAGAGTAATTTTGGAGCTAAAGAAATAGAAAGACACCCAACTGTTTGTACAGAAGCAAAGCAAAGATGAGCATGGAAAAAGACCAAAGCAACAGTTTTTATTGTCACCTTGAAAAGAAAGAAACTTTAACTTTTGGCTCCAAGTAGTTCCAACTCAAAGACACCAAAATTGATCTACACTTCCCGGCAAGATATCAGAAGAAAGGACATGGGTTGCTGTTACTCAAGAATAGAGAGGGAAGAGATCGTGTCAAGGTGCAAAGCCAGAAAGAAGTACATGAAGCAATTGGTGAAGGCAAGGCAAGCCTTCTCCGCCTCGCACACCATGTATCTCCGCTCACTTCGTAGCACTGGCTCCGCTCTGCTCCAGTTTGCCAATGCCGAGGCAGACCTCCACCTCCACCACCACCATCACCACCATGTGCAGCCACTCCCGCCGCCGCAAACACCACCGCCTCCGCCTCCGCCTCCAATGAGCCCCAGCTCCGACACGTGGACGTCTGTTACGGCATCCCCGGCTCTCCCGCCGCCTCCGCCGCCGCCAGTGTCGTCGTCGTCCGCGTGGGATTTCTGGGACCCATTTGTGCCGCCGTCGTTGTCGAGGTCCGTGATGGAGGAGGAGTGGGAGGAGGCGTCGGAGGCTGCGCAAGTGGTGGTCACGGCGTGCGCCACTCCGCAGCGTTCTGTGGTCAGCGGGTTTTCGAAGGACACGACTACCACCACCACCACCACGAGTGAGCTTGCTATGGTGGTGGCCAGAAATGGTAAAGATCTCGTTGAGATTGTGAAGGAGCTTGATGAATACTTTCTCAAGGCAGCTGAGGCTGGTGGCCAGGTCTCATCGCTCTTGGAAGTCTCAAGCTCTAGCTTTTCTAGTCAGAGTAGTAAAGAAGGTAAGGGATTTTTTTCTTTTCTTTTTCCTTTTTGTTTTCAGGTGTTTTTTGAAAGTGGGTGTGTGATTTTCTTGGATTTACATTTTACACTATAGATTTGGTTGGTAAAATGAAGTAATAAGATTATAGGCCTTTTTGTTTTTCTGTTTTCTGCTGCATTTTGCAGTGATTAGAGAGATGTGTTTTTTCTTTTAATTTCTTATTGATTTGTGTTTTATTGTTGTGTTTTTGGTTTTGGCAGGAAAAGTTTATAACTACGGGTTTAATTTGAGTCCATCGTTGTGGACATGGGGTTTGAGTCCAAAATCAAACGGCTTTCGGAAGTTTGGAGAGGAAATGCTAGGAAGTGGTGTTGCGGGTGGGAGTGTTGTCAGTGACAGCCACTGTTGCACTGTGGAGAGGCTATTTGCTTGGGAGAAGAAGTTGTACGAGGAAGTCAAGGTAAAGATTTTTAGTTCCACGCATTCTTGTAGAATCAATCTTCTAGGCACCATACTTTTCTCTCCATTTACCTAACAATTAACCCAAAAAAGAAAAGGAAGATCCTGTGCTTCCCTTGTGGGCTTTTTGTGATGGAATTTTCCTTTGCATAAAGTTCATAGCACAGAAAATAAAATCAACATTTTATTTTTGTTCCTTTTAGTTTTGAACAGGAACTTTCGAACTCTTGTTAGTTTTGTTCTTACATGATTTTTTCGCTTCATCCTAAACCTTAGATAACTAAGATAAGTAAGCTTGTTAAAGTAATGGTTAAGTGATTAAATTTACTTTTTCCTATAAGCTTAAGCTTTTGGGATAACTGGTAATTTAACATGGTATCAGAGCCAAAGGTCATGGGATCGAACTCTAACTCTGTCAATTCATTCCCATTTAAATTAAATATTTCACGTGTTGGGCCTCACCTATTAAAAAGGGAGTTTAAGCTCACACGTGAGGGAGAGTGTTAAAGTAATGGTTAAGTGATTAAATTTATCTCTTCCTATAAGCTTAAGCTTTTGAGATAACTGGTAACAAAACTTTTCTCTATTCCTTTTTGCTTTTGGAACTCAAGAATGAGATGAGCTTTGGGATTCCAGCAACACATTTATTTCTTTTTGCATTTTGTGTTTTTTTGTTTTTTTTGTTTTTTGGGCTGCTTGTAATTGTAATTTGCATGATGAGTTTAGACTGCTGAGGCCATAAGGATAGAGCATGAGAAGAGGGTGGAGCAGCTGCGGAAGCTGGAGCTGAATAGGGCTGACTATGTGAGGACTGAGAAGACAAAGAAAGAGGTTGAAAAGCTGGAATCCCAAATGATGGTTGCTTCCCAGGCCATAGAGACCACCTCTGCTGAGATCATCAAACTACGGGAAACCGAGCTCTACCCACAACTTATTGGGCTTGTCAAAGGGTAAGTCTTTTTCTATCACTCCTGCCATGCCCCTTTAGCAGTAGGACAACAACCCTACAATTCTCATGCCCTACACCTCTTCTCTTCTCACGTGATTTTTTTCCTCTCACAAATGTAGTGGGTTAGAGTAGTTTAAGGGCTTTGGTGGAAAGGCATTCAAACAGTGTCTTTTTCTGCAGAAAACAAATCCATAATTCAAGGAAAATAGTTTGATATCTGGTTTGGTTGCTCAAATTAATGGCCAAAAGATGGGCATGCCTGGTCTAGCAAAGTGAAAAGTCAACTAGGATGATATTTTGGGTCAGAATAATATATCTCTTTCCTGCTTTTGATGTCTTGTCTTATGCTCTCTGTTTGCTTTTGTAGCAAAAATATGAGGACTACAACTGTACCATGTACAATTTTGTAATCTGAGATCCCCCACGGCAGGGGCAGAATCATGAATTTTAGTGTGGAGGCAAAACTTAAAATAAAAAAAGAAAAAAGAAAAACTAGGGGCAGGAAATTAATTTTTAAGAATAATTTTTAAATTTTTGGGAGAACTATAAATTTGTATGCTGTTTTTGTTATTTATTCTTATTTTCTAATGAATTTCACTTTTACCACAAAAAAAGAAACGAGCAGAACTTTGTTATAATCACACCTTATCTTGCTGACCCATTTCCTTTTGAATGTCCTCCCAAGGGAGACAATCTGTGGCTGTAACTGTACGATAATTCTAAGGTGACGGGTATGTGTTAGTAGTCGGTGGTAGACCCAGAATTTTGGTTTGCAGGGAAAAAATTAAGAAATAGAGTTTAAAATATATTAAAAATGTTAAAAGAACGAACTAAAAAGTGATTAAAAATATTTTTAAAAATTTGATGTCTTGTATTCAGTGGCGGGCCAAGGTCATTTGCCCCTTCTCGCCCCTTGGGTCTGCTGTTGCTACTGCTAGTAGGTGGGATGGGACCTTGGCTATACTTATTGTGTCATATATGCAAGTCAACCTCGTATCCTTGTAATCCTCAAATATAGATGCTTCTTTAAGTTTTCTGAAATAAAGTTGTCTTTATGTTTCTGAGTTGGTTTTATTGCTTATTCTTTTAGTTTCAGAACTAATTTTAGGTTTTGAAATAAAGTCGTCTTTATTTAAACATAAAGAATAAGCAAATCCTATGTGACCTGCCTAAGAAAGAAATTATGATAAAACAGTGAGGCAAAGTAATGTAACTTGTGAATGATAATGTGGCATTGGTGAGTAGACATTTTGATATCCTTGTTCGTTGGAATTTTCCTCGTTTTGTTAATAATAATGTGGCTTCTATTTCAGAAATAATTGTTGTTCTTGCTTTTAATTTATCCGTTTTAAATATTAGCTTGTGATTTGCCCGAGGGGCGAACTTAACAATCTGGGTAAGTCATTTTTTGTTTAGGAAAAAAAAATTGCAGGTATATTTGGGATCATACACTTGAAATGATTATGAAGATGATGTATGTTAAATTGATGAAACAAGTCTCAACTTTTCTAACTCATTTTTGTCTTCGCAGATTGATGTGCATGTGGAGAAGCATGTATGAGTGCCACCAAGTCCAAACCCACATAGTTCAGCAACTAAAATACCTCAACACCATCCCATCAACTGAGCCCACATCTGAGATTCACAGGCAATCAACTCTTCAGCTCGAGCTTGAGGTCGAACAATGGCACCAGTCTTTTTGCAACCTAGTCAAGGCCCAAAGGGACTACATCCAGTCCCTTGCCGGTTGGCTTCGGCTTAGCCTCTTCCAGATCAGCAAAAATCCTCTATCCAGAACTTCTCAGGAATCCAGAATTTACGCTCTTTGTGAAGAATGGCACATTGCAGTTGATCATATTCCAGACAGGGTGGCATCTGAAGGAATTAAGAGCTTCTTAACAGTAATCCATGCCATTGTAGTTCAACAAGCCGGCGAGCATAAGCAAAAGAAAAGGTCAGAATCTGCATTTAAAGAGCTTGAGAAGAAGGTGACTGAGCTTAGATCACTTGAGTGCAAGTATGGTCCTTATTCCATGCAAGAATCCTCTGGCTTCACAAGTGGCAAGGATCCAGTTGCAGAGAAGCGAGCAAAGGTGGAAATCTTGAGAGCCAAGGCAGAGGAGGAGAAAACTAAGCATGAAAAGTCGGTCAGTGTAACAAGGGCAATGACACTGAATAATCTCCAGATGGGCTTTCCTCATGTGTTTCAGGCGATAGTGGGATTTTCTAGTGTGTGTACAGAAGCATTTGAATCAGTATACAACAAAGCCAAGAGTGCTGATGAGGAGCTTGATGTGAAGAGGATAATGGGTTGACAAGTAGACTTTTTAGATTAGGTGAAACGACAGTGATGGTTTTTGTGTATAGAAGTGCATGCTTTTTTGCAGTCAAAGTGAAACTCCAGAAGATCTGCAGGCCCAATATTGCAGGATTCTCTGCACATCTCTTTGTCAAAATTTGAATTCAAAGTACAAACTGAAGGTGACGCTGGACAACTGGTTAGTTAGGAGTTTTCAGTCAGATTTTATACCTTTGTTTTGTCTTGTCATAGGAAAGCGTTTGGATGCTTCTAGTTCCAGGGGTTTTTTTTTTTGGTCTCATATGTAGTTTTCTATTCCAAATGAAGGGTTTTGCTTGATGTGGTTTGGTATTGTTTTGATACACTATGTTTTCTACAACACCTTAATCTGAGCATAGAAGCCTGACTTTTTGCTCGTCCAGAGATAAAAAGGTCTATGTAAGGGTCACCGAGCTTTGTCTCATTCTAGAGAATAGGTGGACTATCATGCTGGAAGCATGGGTAGTAATTTGTGATCATATGTTAAGTTCTTGTTATATCGAAACATAAATATAAGATTATATAAGTCAATTTTAACTTGACCAATTTAATTAAACAAGTCAAATTCTTTAATCCTAATTCATAGATTTTTTATTCAATTCTTATCAAAAGTTACCAACCCAAACTAAAAGAGTGATGCATTTCCGTTGGATGCGAGTCAAATAGAGCTGTGGAGCAAAGAGCCCATTTTAAGCTTGATGACTGCAAACAGTATTTATAGACAGATTTTGATTCCTTTATGTAGAGAAAACGTCACACCCGCTTGATAGGTTAGAACAGCAGTAAATAAAAGAACTGCTGGCATATATTTGTATGCATTTCTAGAAGAAAAAAATAAATAAATAAATAAATAAACGAACTCTAATAAAGACCATATGCGGATTTAGCACTTAACACCAATACACAATTCATCGCATCGATTGCTACATGAACTAAACATGTACACTGGTTGAGAATGCCTATCACTAAAACTGAACTAAAATATATACAACTCAAAACCGATATAAAACAGATAACCCACCAAATACAGATTGTTTTTTCTATCAGCCTAAGGTGCTGGATATGTGGCACACTTGCCACGCAACCAAATCAAGCGCTTGTCACCCTTGAGAGACAAGAAAATCTCCCTTGCATTAGGCTTGTTGAATAGATCTAGAGCAGCAAAATAGACCTGTTCATCAACACCTTGCATCTCATCCAATTCATTGATACAATCAGCAATGGTATATCGGTCATTACATTGCTGTATAGCAGCTGTCCTTAGCTTTGAAGAAGCTGCCATCTCCATTATAGCTCCTGCAATGGCATCATCAATTCCCCTACGACCTCTTTTGCGATTTCCAGTTGTACAAGGAGTAGTAGGTTGAGTAGTGTTGTGATCATCTACAATGTCACCCACTTCATCGGAATCTGATGACGACTCCTCTTGGTGCATGCTCAAGGGATCTGCACATGGAATGGAAGGAGTTGTCCCTTCGTCATGTTCAGCTAATAGATCATGTTTGCCATTGGTTGCCGGTTCCGAGAATATCATGCATAGCTCTTTGTAGATTGGGCAGCCAGCATATTTTAAAGTCTCGGCATCAGGATGTCCCTGCTTGGTATGTTCCATAGGGAGTAGATGACGGACAATTAATAAGAACATAATCAGCTCCTGCCTCAACTTGGAGGAACTCCAACCTAGATGCGGATAAATATTATTGGCTAGTATTGCCTCAAACGTTCTTTCTATGGCATTCTCAAGAATATATTTGTTACTATCGATCATTGCATGCCTTACCCCTACGAATGCAAAATAAAACAATCCAATTTTAATTTTTTTTTAAAATTAAAATAGTATCTTGTCATAGCCAAGAAGTCAGCCACCAAGTCATCAGGTTAGAGAAAATTCCTCCAGCTCAGGCAGGTTTAGATTTTTGCTTGTAAAAGGCAACAGATATGAAAGCAGCATACCTTGAAGTATTCAGTCCATGCATCATCCTTGGCTATAATAGTCCCTGAGGATTCATCCCAACTGAAGTCACTTTGATCCAGAAGGGACTTTACAGTAACATACTGCCTCCTCAAGACTGCATATCGGTTCTTCAGTTGCTCCTTGTCCCATTTCAGACCTGTTTTCTTATAGAATTCATCACACATATACCTCCATGCTTTCTTGCCAAAAGAATTTTTGTGTCTGTTCCCTTTTTTAACTTGGTCAATCATCAAGTCTGCAAGTGTCTTAGTGAGAGATGCGGTCCATCTAGCCCTTGACTGTTGTTCCTGCTGCTGAGTTGTTTGTCTTCTTGACCGAGTTACTCGGCTTGTCATCTGTAAATCCATAGACAAGAACCCAGGTTTAAAAAAATGGGGGGGGTGTTAAGGCATTATATGTTGTTACGATCACAAAGAGTAGCCATTAGAAAGGCCGCCCAAGGAACCCATCTAAAATGAGATAAGAATGTTGCTAACTGCTCTAAGAATGACTGGTTATTCTTCAAGTGGAAGTCTAGGATGAGTCCCCAAAAGGGTAAAGGAAAAATCAAGGTGAAAATAAAGATTGGCATGAGAGCCTACGAGATATAATAAGCTTCCATTAACTGCTCTGACCGTGCAAGTCCTACAACTAGAGCAACCTATCGATAATTTTTTATATATAGGTGCAACTAAAACAACCAATATGTAACTTTCAAATACATCATTAGAAAGAAAAAAAAAAACCATTTTATGCTGCAAAGATTCTGCATTGTAGAGACACAAAGTAGTATTTCTCTCACTAACTGACAAAGTGTACTCTAATTAGATAAAGTCCATGGATGTATTATCATTATTATTTCATTGGTAAGTTACACACGCACTCAGTGGGTCTTGAACACACGATTTCACCCTCCATCCCATTCTTATAGAAGGAAAATATGTCATTTGACCCAGAGCTTGTGAGCTCATAAATGTATGTACTATTTTTCTTTGAAGAACGCACTACCATACTCATTATCGCCTTGGACATATCTAAAAAAGCACTTAGTTATAGAAGTACCTTTTGAAGGTTCATAATAACTTAGAGTAGATAAATTGCATAGCAAATAAAATCATAAGGAGCGATGGATAACTTCTAAAAGGCTAGTTGAAGAATACTCAACATAGACGGTTACTGAGGGAACATGTGAAAGTCTCTCTAGCTAACTTAACACAAATATTCTGAACAAACAAGTAGCAGAACTTAGCATTACTTTTATTTTGGAATCTGTAATTAGGGAGCGAGTTCAAATACTCGGCTTCAATTCCTAATTCATGGATAACATGATTAACTACGACCCACGCAAATTCTGGCTACCAATTATCGATATAAGAAGCATTACTCCTTTCTAAAGACTAATTTAGAAATCCAACATTGGATTTCAAATGCCAAGCATGCCTCAAAGTTTTATTCTTCAGTATCAAAAACAAAACCCACCAAATCACCAAAGAGCCAAATAAAAGTTAGTGCACGAAGACTGTGTCAACAGCATGCGTTGCTAAACCCAATGTCTACAAATAAGAATCCACCAAGAACAAACAAAAAAAACCCTAATGTATTACCCCAAAAACAATATGTGCAGAGAAAAAAAAAACCATAATTTTAACGCAAAATTGAGCTCATGGTGATCATATATTATGCCCAATTTGAAAATTCATTGGCAACTCAAACTACAAAATTAAAAAGCCCTGAAAATTGGGAAGTGGGAAAATATTGACAGGTTATCAAACAGAGAGAGAAGGAATCAATTACCTATGAGAAAAACCCCAACTCTGTGGCCTTGAAGAGTGATTGGTGAAGGAGATTGTGCTGAAAAAACTACTTTTTGAAATAGCGCATTTCTTTGATACGAGGCTTCTTCGCGTTGTCGTTGCGGAATCGGGACAAAAAGGTCATTTAATCCCTAAAATAGTTGGACGTGTTACAACAAAATCATCCGTTAACGGATATTTACAAGGGCGATTCGGAAGTAATAGACTCTAGGGAAAACAGAATCGCGTTTATAACTTCAATATCGCCGTAAAAAGTATCATCATAACACCGAAGTCGTCCCGATAACTACCTTTGAAAATTTGGAAGTATCATCATCATACCTTGAAATCTTCCTTATTTAACTTCCCAAATTGATCCAGTTGTCATATGACTTCCTAAAATATAATATTCTCTTTTTGGAATGTTTTGTTCCCAATTCTAATTGGTGTAAGTTGATTAATCAACGATAATTGTTCTTAGACAGTTTTTCTTTTGAATGTTTCTATATTTGATTCAATAACTGCTTCAATCATTACCTCCCGTATCTATTAAGGATTAAGGTTACTCGCAAAAGATCTAGAATTAACGATTTGGATCTTATCACTTAAGCCTTTTAAAGAAAATAAAAAAATAAAAAATAAAAAAATAAGGGTGATCAAACCACCACTTGAGATGGTTAGCCACTCTCCTCATGGGGTAGTTAATCACCGTAAAAAGGTATTAGAATGGTCTGACCAGCTGATCATCAAATGGTAAAACGATAGTTAGCCACTCTTCTCAACCACCCCTTTAAAAAGTTAGAAGTGGCTAACCATCTCAATGGGTAATACAATCATTGTTTTTTATTTTAATTTTAAAAAAAATTACGTGACAAGATTTGCACCCCTCCAATTCCAAATAAAAAATTTGCCGAGGACCTCAATCATTCAAGTATATGGGCACAAGTCGTATAATGGAAAGTTATAGTGCTAATTTTGTGGGTGGCCGAATATGGTGCTAATTTTGACTGGACTTGGGTGATTAACTAGGTCCAACACTACTAATCTTAGACCAATGTATATTTCTGTAACACCCGAATATTTTAATAGGATTACTAAGAATGCTTTAATATAAATTTTAATCTCTAATTAAATCAAATATATTAGAAAAATATATTTTATGTCTAAATATTTGGCATTTAAAATTTACCTAATGCCTAAGTGTTAGTAGTAATGGAGATATTAGTGTATTAGATAATTGTACTGATCTGTTTAATATATAAGTTTTGTTCTCAGCTCTAGTGTGTTTTATGAGGATTTTATATATATATAAAATTGTTATTGTGCTGCAAGATTTATAATCTCTGATGATATTGAGAAAAAGATAGTAATGCTTACCTTTCATTAAGTAAAATCGGGGCGTTACAATTTTCATGTCAGTTTGGGCATCTAAACAAGCATAAAATTCATCAAGGTTTTTTTTTTTTTTTTTGTTAGGGATAACTTCACTAACCCCCCTTGAAGTTTGGCCATTTTTTCAAACACCCCCCTAACATTCAAAAATTCTCACTTACCCCTTATGAACTTTCAATTGCTCTCAAGTTGACTCATCTGTGCCCTAATTTTTAGAAAAAGACCAAAATACCCCTGTTTTTTATTTTTTAAAAAAATGAAAAAAAAATATATGGAAGTTAGAATTTTATACAAAAGTCACCGTTTAAAATTCACTATTTAAAATGTGAACTTCCAAAATGTTTTTTTTTATTTTTTTTAAAAATAAAAATCAGGGGTATTTTGGTCTTTTTAAAAATTTTGTGCCCTAATTTGTAAGGATGGAGGTAAGTGAGAATTTTTGAAAATTCAAGGGAAGTAAGTGAGAATTTTTGAATATTAAGAGAGTGTTTGAAAAAATGGCCAAACTTCAAGAGAGTTAGTGAAGTTATACCTTTTTTTTAATTGAAGAGGGTAAAGGGTTACAAGGGCATTGAAACCAGCCGTCAGTGTACATAGAGAGAGAGGGGACAGAAAGAGACCTATCAACATCACAGGCTCAGGGTCAGTGTCACAATAGTATCTAGTACAAAATGCAACGTGGTCAGGTCACCTCCTCCGAGTCTCAGTTCCTATTGCTAGACTCTTAATTCTGTATAGACCCAAGAAGAAGCCAACGCAGAACAATGCCGAGAAGTGAGAACCAAAAAGTAGCCATGTGAATGCTGCAGCATAGAGAGTAGGAAGTTGTCGAGGGTCAGAGCATATAGATTCCAACATGAAAGCCAAATTAAACTTGTTAATACGGATCATGATTCATAGCCAGGGGTCCAGGAGGGGACCACAAAATGTATCTCCAATGGAAATTTGATGGCTCAGGAAAAATAAAAAAGAAATTAAATTCGATTAAATTATTGATAATTTGGACGTACAGTTGCAGAAAGCCACAAATACAAAATTTCAAATCCCTCAGGGCCAAACCCAAGAATACCAAAATCACCCACAAGTACTCTCCGAGTCCATGTTGACACCAGTTCGTCATTTGAATTACACCGCCAAAAGCATCAACATTAGAACGTAGGGGTGTTTAGGCGGGGCAGTGTCAACCGTTAACCGTTTATAACTGTTAACCGCTAATCGCTTTGTAAAGCGATTATTAAAAATCGCTAACTGCCTAGAGCGGTTGCAGTTAACTGTTTTAATGGTATGAAAAAGCGGTTATAACCGCTAACCGTCTTTATTTATATATAATTATATGTTAATTATTTATATTAATGAAATATACAAAAAAAAATCCGAAACGACGCCGTTTTGATTGGAGAATAAGATAAAACATAAGGCTTGTAATATTTGTTTTGTTTACATTTGTTGGTTTCAAACTTTTGGTTTGTAGTATGTTTTGGCTTTGGGACATTTAATGAAGACAAAATAAGCCCAAAATATATGAAAAATGATAGCCTAAAATATAAAAAAAGCCCAAAAACTCATTTTTTTTAAACCGGTTATAACCGCTTGTTAGCGGTTTGAATAACCACTAACCCCCGGTTATAAAATAACCGCTAACCGCCTAGGCGGAAGCGGTTATTAAAAATCCGATAACTACCTAAAACGGAGGCGGCTGCAGTTATTGCAAATAACCACCGGTTATAACTACTTGAACACCCATATTAGAACGCCTAAAACTAGACAAAATGCAGCTCAATATTTCCTCTTATTGGTAAAACACCCGGTGTCCTTTTGGTCTAGCAGTTCTAAAACATAAGATTTGAAAAAATAACAATTTCAAACTGCATTATGGGTTTAGTAAAATTTGTAAGAGTGAGTTTTTACGATTTTTAAAACGCAAACAAGCCCTTATGTCGTGCGTTTCTAAAAAAGCACCTATTTGCCTGCAGTTTGAAAACATGAAAAAATTCACGTTTCAAACCGTCATTTAAGTTCAAACACTCTTAAATATTACACTTTCTGCGATTTTGTTTTAAAACGTGCATTTGGCCCGCAAAATCACAGGCCAAAGGCACTAACATTTACAAAACTGACTTAAACATGATAGGACATTTTAAAACAGGAAAACATCTATTACATTTCCCAGCACAGAAAATTTAAGGGAAAAATGGACAATTATTTACAGCAACTTCTTTACAGAGACAATCTAGACTAAGCTTGCTTCTCAGTCTCTTACCAATCTTCTATTTCATCATCAGTACTCTCACTTTCTTTGTCATCCAAGCTCATCTTATCAAAATCGTCATTGGTCTCGTTGCATTGCGTCAATGCCTGATGAGTTTCAAGACCTCCAGTGATTCCCTGTCCAAGCCATTTGAAGACAGGTGTGTACTCCATAGTCACAACCGAAAAATCGGAAAAACTTGGTCTGCTATAACCATTGAATCTACGTTTCACCATCTCATTCTGCAGTCATCACACCAATTAACAATTTGCTTAAAGATACTTTCTTTTGGGAGAACTAAATTCTTAATACTCATATCACAGAGGACAATATTGTTCACCGCAACAATAGCTCATTTAATTTAATTCCATCAAATTAAGGCTATGCATAAGTACTTCTACCAGGCAGTCACAATTCAATTGGAAGATTTTGAAGTCTTGCAGTAATTGAGCATCCTATGTTGTTGATAGATGCAAATCACAAATAGCAAACAATCAAAAACTCTTCAGGGTCAGGTTTATGGATGGAAGTATGATAAATAAAAGGTTCAAGATGAATTTATGATTGGCTTTTTATAGATGCTAAATTCCTAGAAAACAGTTCCTGTTCTTAAAAACTGCCAACTGGCAACACCCCACATGATAAAAGGGAGAAAAAAAAAAAAAAGAAAAAAAAAGAAAGATACAAAATGAAAAAGAGCCAATTCTACCTTATTGCGCAGCGATGATTGCTCAATCTGCCAGAGCTTTGGCCGGCGAATAGCATGCCACCTGCGTGCTGAAAAGAATTGTTGATATTACTTAAACACAAGCCCTTGCTTAAATATAGAATTAATTCAAGCCTTTGATGTAACCTGGAAGGTAATGGATGAGCATTTCCAAATAGCACCCCACGAACAGCAACTGAAGCAGCAGCTGATTGTAAAACATTTTCTGCTTCATTATATCTAGCTAGCATTCCACGGAAAGTAGAAAGAAGCATGTCGGCATCGCCTAAATATGAAGCCACAGCCCATGCATCACCTATTGCATCCTCACTCATGAAATCCAGAACTACAAGAAAATTGAATGCAACAGTTGTAAATCACTGTCTTGTATGGCAGAATCCAACAGTACTACAAGTTTTCAGTAAGTCAATAACACAAGTTGCCACCCTTATTTGCATCCATGTCGAAAGCAGAAAGCAATGGTAATAAATTAAAGGAAATCGCAAGTGCAGATAAAAAGATCACCATTTTCATGTAGAAAATCAGCAATAGGCCTTGCTTGCCCGTGTGCTTGACAGAGAATCTTTTCTGGAGCATCCATTTTCAATGGCAATCTTAATAATCTCTGCTGTAGAGGAAATTCATCTTGGTCTGCAAAACATGGGCACATATGTAAATAATCTTAAGTGGCATGAAGAATATCATTTATCAGTCCCCCCCCCCCCCCCACCTCTTTTTCTGGCACACACATTGACATACATACTCAAGTAAGCCTTAATCCCAATTAAACATTGAGGCATATAAAATTATAAGTCACTTTTCTCAGAACATACCCAATGCCATGGCATTTTCAGTGTCTCTTTTGTTATGCAGAAACTTTCCAAGAGCATGAAAAAGAGAAAGTGTCTCATCTCTGCCAAATTGCAAGGGGAATCCATCATCCATAGAACTGACCTCATCAGGTTTTTCTCTCGAGTATGTGGTAGTGGTATCACGTAAAGATAAGGAATGCATGGAATCAGGTTTGAGACAGAAGAACTGTAAAGATGTTATTGCCTGCCGGATGTCACCACCACTCACTTTCGCTATTAGATCAATTTGTTCAGCAGTCGTGTTACACTGCTCTTGTCTGCATATCCTAGAAAGTGTCTTCTTTATGGAATTATTTGTGATAGGATTGAAAGCAACCTGAAATTTTGCAAGTCCAGTTTGAAATGAGCATTCTATAACAACAATACATAATAACTGATACGAATTTGTTCAAGAAAGTAACCTTACAAGCCCCAGCATTCTCAAGACACAACTGAAGCTCTTCCAAGCATCTTCCGCTGTGGTCTGCTGAATCAGTTTTAATGTAGTCCGTAAGCAATATAGTTGTTGGTATCCGTGTTGATTGCACAAGAAGATGCAAACAGCTTTGAAGTCTTTGGAAAGAAACTTTTCCATTCATCACCGGAAGATCATCAATTAGGAGTACTGTCGGTGATTTTGACTCTTCAGTAGAGGATGACAGATTCAATCCATACTTCCTTATTCTCTCAACAAAATTTTCAAACTCATCCAACTTAGACGTGTAGTTTATGCCTAGTAGTGGAAACATAGGCATAAAGGTGGTACGTGCAGAAAGTAAAAATCTGTTAAATGTGGTACGTGCAATAAAGGGAAAAAAAAATGCTTGAGCATCTGAACTCAAACATACAAATATTTCATTGCCAAAGCACCTATAGCGTAGCATAAAGTTTTTAAAGAAGTACTTCTCTGTGAGGGTTAACTGCAAAGTCACGGATCATCTACATTGCACTTTTCAATGGATTTATCATATCATAATGGCTAAAACCTTTATGCAAACAATGTCACATACACCTTAAATAAGGACCTACTTTAGTGAACACTGGCAAATCCCTAAATGGAATCAAATATCAAAACTGTAAAGCATGGATTGATCCTGTCACAACTGGTGGGAGATCAACCCATTGCTCACCATGTGGCAGTGAGCAATTCAAAAGGTAGGATGGGATGAAAAACTCTTCCTTCCCTGCTTCTAAAGGACCCACCATAACCTGACCCAAGCATTCTTCCCACTCACTCAATGAACAAAATCTAGTTTAAATACCTGTACTGGAGTTATGCAGATGTTCTTGCCAAATAATTGGAGTAGGTGTATTCCATTCACACACACTGGCTCCAAGGTGAGATGCAATTGCGTGAATAGTTGCCTGCAAGAGATAAGCAAGATTTTTCAGAATGAATGAAGAATCATCCTTTGCCAATACAATAAACAGGGTAAACGCATTAAAGCATGAATGAAGAGTGCAACAACATACAGATTTTCCAACTCCAGTTTGCCCAGTGATGACAAGAACGTTACTAAGTTCAGCCTGAAAATTAAGAAGACAAGATCATGAGAGTCCAGAACATTAAATTTACAAAAAGGAAAATGGAAGAGAGAGATGTTTATGCTCATATAGATCAATAAACTCTAGACCATTACATGATAGAACCCAATATTAAACTCACAATTTAAAATCTCCAAACCATAGGAAAAGGAGAAAGAAAAATAAATTACAGACAATTGAGATGAGAGAAAATATAAGTAACCTACTGTCAAGCACCTTTGGTATGATAGGTGATTAAAATCCTAACATGTTAAGATGATATGGATGAAATGAAGTGTGGCAAAGTCACAGCTCTAATTGGCACAGTGATCTAGCTTTTGCAGATCAGAGGAAAATAGTCAGATCCATCAGCATTGTCATCATCCCAAGAACTATAGGGATTGCAACTTGTTGCAATTGTCTAGCCCACCTTTTCACTCTATCAACCATTACAATGACAATGAAACCATTACAAGTGCCAACTTCATTTGAATCTAGCAACACAAAACAAAACCTTGAATTGGAAGGCTTCTGCTGGCATTTGTGTCATGATTAAGAAACCGAGCGCACATGTCTATACTAAAATCCATAGAACCCAAATGTCCTTACTTCATTGCATGTGACTTACTGCATCCTGAATGCTCTATCACAATATACCCCTATTTCTCACATTATTATTGATTTGTTTCTTTCTTCCTCCATTTCTTTTCTTTTTTTCTTTTTTTGCTTTTCCTTTCTTTTTGGAAGAAAGGAACTTATACATTTTAAAAATAAAAAATAAAAAATTGCTATGGTGACTACATAATTACCTTAGAAGATCTCAATCTTTCTTCAAACCACACCTTGACTTCTTCAACCTGCAGTTACAAGGATAAAAAAAGATCAGTAAATACGCATATTTGCAAAATGAAGCAAATTAACTTGACCTTCTTTTTGTGAACAGCGAGCTCTTCCAAGGAATGAGGTTTGTATTTATCAACCCATAACCCCTTCGTGTTGCTCCCTCCAAAACCTGATCCACATTCCCATTACCGCTTTAGCATGGAAGGCCAATGATAAACAAGTAACCATAAGAAAGAACAATACCCAAAGAAATGGATAAATCACAGGTGACATTGACATTGACATTAAATAAGATAATTATTAAAATTTTATAACTCAACCAAGAAAATTTTGAACATTCGTTATTAAAATTAAGTCCGTAGTCAACAAGGCTTTTAATACATAAATAGATATTACATAAAGTCCAAGCACCTAATTACACAATGCATAGCATGTCATGAAGCCATGTTTTGGCATCAGAGCCTCAGCTTCCAGAGTGCAAAGAAGGAAGGAATCCAATGTGCATTTTACAAGATAAAGTTCACATTTCAAACAAAGAATCTAACAAAATGGCATACCAGCAGATACCTTGAACCCATTAAACACTTCGTCAAAATCTTTACAAAAAAATCTGATCTGCAATGAACGAAATCCAAAATCAGATTCTTAGCACTCAAGCAAAAACACCAGACATTCAAAAATACACGGTTATTTATCTAAGGAACCCAGTAAATAGTTTAAAAGAAAATTTCAGATAATTGATAAATACAGAAAAATAGCATTTTCAGCAGGAAAATTAAGTGTTAAATCACTACTTATCCCAAAAGGTTAGGCTAATAGAAAATGGTGAATTTAATTAATACTTTATCACTCCCTTTACTTGTAGGCTCAAACTCACGCTTGACAACTTGTCGACCCAACACGATGAATATTTAACTGAAATGAGGTAAATTGTAGAGTCAAAGTTCGGACTTATGACTTATCCTCTGATACTACATTAATTCAACACTTATCTCAAAAGCTTAAAGTTGAACGTGATCATTTAATTCATACTTTTATCAGCATTGATCATGATAAATTGTATTACTCTTTTCAATTCACATAATATGTTGAGAGACAAAACGAATTCAATCATGATTTTTAAATTTTCAGGAACCAAACCAACAAACGAGACGATATTCATTATTATTACTCACCAACCAAACACAGGGCGAATGCGTTAGCCAAAGATATTGCTCAAAATTCACACAAAGAAAACAAAAACTAATAATTTAGGCTACATAGAATACAAAGATAATGAAAACCTTGGAATAAAAAATCAAACTCATTTAAGCCAGACAAAAATTAAAGCATACCTCATCCGCGTTACTGGATTCTTTACTCAAGTGAGACCGAGAACCCGAAAGGCGAGCCTTCTTCGCACCTCTAGGATTTGAGCGAGCAATCAATGACCTAGATTTCGGCTTCGAGTAGCTCCGATTCGAAGAACTCACTGAACAGTCATCATCTTCACCATCCGATGATAAAACGACCAAGTCATTCCTCTTCCTCATCACTATCACGTAAGAAAACCCTAGTGAAATGGGAAAAGGTTTCGCGGGTTTTTTTTGTAGGGAAATTTGAGGAAGGTGTACATGAGAAGCTAATGAGGAGGGAAATGTTACAGTGCATTTGCAGTAGAACTAGCAAACCTCCATCTGAAAACCATTCGATTTCTGGATTATTTAAAAAAATAAAAAAGTATAAAAATAACTTTTCAATTGGTCTCGTTTTTCTTTAGATTGCAATTTGAAAAGGTGCGATTAAAAATAACAATTTTTAAATATATGATTTAAAAATGTGATTTTTTAAAATGCAATTAAAGTGTTTGACAAAATCACAATTCAGCCTTTTAAAATTTTGCCTTTTTAAGCAACAAATTTTAAAAAACGCAATACCAAACAATCAATTTCCACTTGTTTGGGTCTTACTAATTAAAAGGGAGTTTGAACACACAAGAAAAGTGTTAAAATATCAATTTTGTCCCTTTTGACCACTCCACCCATTTTGTCCTTTTGGTTTTTTATTTTTAAATTTTAAATAAGGTTCAATTTTATTTTTTAATCGATGTAATATAATTGTTTATGTGAAATTAAGGACTTGCTTGAGAAGCTTAAAAGTGCGTTTAATACTTAAAAAATCTATTTGAATAAAAAAGTACTTGTTTAATAAAAAAATTAAAAGCGCTTTTAAAAGTCCAAAAAACCTAAAAATTGTCAAAACGTATTTTTGACAAAAACTTAAAAATGAAGCTTTTGCTAATTTTTTTTTTTTTTTTTTACTTATAAACTTTATTTCTCAAACGCAATCTCTAACAAGCTATAATTATTAATGTCCCGTAAGTAGTTTTTGATGAAATTGGTTTTGGTTGGGATGAGCGAAGTAAAAAATATTACAAAACAAAAAAATTGGAAATTAAAAGTTGCATTTTAAAATGAATAGACTAAATTGAAAGAGAAATGATAGAGACACACGTTTGGTTCAATTTTTCTCTTATATGATTATTTAAAAAAAAAATGGAGTAATAACATCGTGGTCCTTTTTTAATTTAAAGTTTTTTTATATATATATAAAAGAAAGTTGTCATTTTTGTTAAAATGGTCATTATTATGAAGAAATAGATCATTTAAAAAAGGGGTTTGCTAGGGGTTCTCCCCGTAGTATTCTCCTGGTATTCTCTCAATCTTACGTAAAATATGATTTAAGAAAAAATAAAATTATAGTACTATTTTTTTACTAACAGATTAATTTGTATTAGTTAATAATTAGGTTTTAATGCTTTAAAACTTGTTTTTGGATTCAAAACTAAAACCTAAAGGTGAAAAATTAACCTTTTAGGGATGGTATCACCCAAAATGAATTTGATCATCCTAAATTTGATGTTGATGCCTCAATTTTGATGCTAATGCCTCACAAATTTGGTGCTAATGCCTCAAATTTGCTGCTAATGCCTAAAAAAACGTTGGTGGAGGCCACTACAATTTTATTTTTTCTTAAATCATGTTTTACGTATGGCTGGGAGAACATCAGGAGAACCTACGGGGAGAACCCCTAGCATTTTCCTTTAAAAAAATACCAAAAAAAAAAACAAAAAATATGATGATATTACTTTATAATTTTTTTTAATTTATTTTTTAATTATAAATGACTACATAAAATAAAAATTTGACGAAAGTTATGTTTCTAAGTGTCTCTATCCTTCCTTAAATTGAAATGGCACAATTACTCTTTTCTTTTGTTTTCTTATAATGTTCTCGCCTCTTCGAGCAGCTGACTTCAATATCCCATCTTGCACGTATCAAATCATTATTAAGATAACGAGCTTGTAACCCGTGCAATGCACGGGTTTGTTTCTAAAAATGATAGAAGAAAAAAAAATGGTAAAAGTCACTTAATCCCCTTAAACTACCATCCCAATGACAATTGTTGTAGTTGATAGTTTGGAGAGTAGATTATCATTAGAGTGGTAATCTGAGGAGGTTAAGTAGACTATCTCCAAGAAAAAAATAATAATAATAATTAGAAGATGCATAAATGAAGAAAGAAAAAAAGAAAGTTTCAAGTAGGAAGCAAAAAAAAGCGGTGATGAAATCCATTTAATTTGTTATTTTTCAATGGACCATAATTTTGTGGACACCTTTATAGGAAAACAAAAGCAATTCAGAATAATTAATGTTGAGATAATGGAGAACACCATGTAGAAACTACCAAAAAAAAAAAAAAATCCCAAATGAGTTTTCTAAAAAACTATTGTAAANTTTTCTTTATAATTTTACACTAATGGAGCACATGTGGAATTATTCCAGCACATTAATATTTATGACTTAAAAAATAATAGTTTAACAATATGAGATTATATTATTTAGCATTCTCTTCTTATTTTTTGCTACTTATTACGCGCCAACAAAATATGTTGATAGAATACAAAATATTATTTGTCTTTTCTTTAATATTTATGAGAAAAAGGCTCGAGAGGATTTTTGGTCCAAAGATAAAAAGGGAAGAAAAATAAAGGAAAATATTATAATATTTCTCGTTCAAGGGTGTCCGCGACTGCTAGCCTCAGGCCCTCAGCAACCAACACTCGTGTACGGCTGACATTTTGGTAATCAAAGATTGGTGATTTGGTTCAGATCAGTGAGCTACAGAAACTCGGTTGTTATCAAACTTTCAAAGGTCCAAACCAATCAGTTCCAGGAAAATAAGGAAAATAAAAATTATATGGTAATTTTTGTTTTTTGAAGTGAAATTTGTTGTGAATCATGGGGTGGCTGGGAAAAACCCAACGGGCAAACGGTATATTCTCATAAACTCACAACGGAAACTCGCGATATCTCGAAAATATCCTGCAAGGGGACCTACTGGTCCGTCTCGAGCATTCTTAACGAATCGCCCGCCTCACCTACCTACCCCCCCCAACCCCACCTCTCTTCCTCTCTTCTTCTTCAACAAAACCCAACGCACAATGTCACAGTGTCACATCCACGCCCAATCCATCTCTCTCAGTTGCCACCAAACTCTACCCCGAACCCGAACCCGAGCCCATGGCTTCCACCACGAATCCGTTCTCTCTATCTCTCTCAAAGAACTCGGCCGATATCTTTTTCCGTGTTCCCAACCCGCCTAGCTCGGTCTCGCTCCGGTCCGCGTTCGTTTCGTCGGGTTCGAACGAGTTGAGCCTGAGTCGGGGAGAGAAATCGGTCGCGAGTGCGAGCCGAGTGAGGTCTGTGAGGATTTGCGCGAGTTCGGCTCAGGTTATGGACCAGTCGGTGTCCAAGACGGATTCGAGGGCTCCGGTTATTGTCGACGTCAATTTGGGCGATCGGAGCTACCCGATTTACATTGGAGCAGGACTTCTCGATCAACCACACCTTCTTCAGAGGTAACTCAATTGATCCAATTTTACCGCTTAATTTCACTCAGTTTTTCATTTATTTACGCATATTTTTGAATCTAGCTTTCTCCGAATTTTGGGTTCTCTGTTTTCTTCTCCAGTGATGATTAATTAATCAAATATTATTTATTCAATTTTCCATTTCTTTATGCATTTTTTGAAAAAATGTGGTTTGCTAGCTTTCTTCAAATTGTGTGTTTATATGTATGTGTTTTGCTCTACAAGTACTAGTTCATCCAAACAAAACAATAGGGAAAAAAAATATAAAATAAATAAAAAATAAAAAAATTCTTTTTCTAGATGAGTAAGCGAATTGATTAACATCAAATGCCAAATCAAATTAGGTCACGTACCCGTAAATTCTGCTTCAATTTGTTACTTTAGATTGAATTACTATTTTGATTGGTGTTTGGTAAAGTGTCGCACAAGAGAATACATTAAACTGATAATTTTATAATTTTTTCCACTTTTGACGCAAATGTTTTGAATACATTGAACGAACTTGCTTTAATATTTAGTTGGTTGTTGTGTCATAGGCATGTTCATGGGAAGAGAGTTCTTGTGGTCACTAATAACACAGTTGGACCGATCTACCTGGATAAGGTTACTGAAGCTTTAACTAAGGGAAACCCAAATGTCTCAGTTGAGAGTGTGATTTTACCGGACGGTGAAAAATACAAGGACATGGTAGGTGTTTAAGGTTTCGGAATTGACTTTTGTGTTTGGGGTGTAATGGACGTTGCATTAATAGTGTAATATGTGCGCTTGATCCGATAGGATACTCTTATGAAAATCTTTGACAAGGCAATTGAGTCACGGTTGGACCGGCGATGTACGTTTGTTGCCCTTGGAGGTGGTGTGATTGGTGACATGTGTGGTTATGCTGCTGCTTCTTTCCTCCGTGGTGTTAATTTCATTCAGATCCCTACAACTGTGATGGCACAGGTATGTCAATTGCTTTTATCTTTTTGTCAATCCCTTAAACACCCAAATTGACGCTTCTCATTCCTAACTTTCATATTTCTATATTTTCTTTCCCTTTTAAGTTTTTGGTGTTTCTTTTCCAGGTGGATTCGTCTGTTGGTGGCAAAACTGGGATAAACCACCGCCTTGGGAAGAACTTGATTGGAGCTTTTTACCAACCTCAATGCGTACTTATAGACACAGACACGCTAAATACATTGCCAGATAGGGAATTGGCATCAGGACTTGCGGAGGTTGTGAAGTATGGGCTTATCAGAGATGCTGAATTTTTTGAGTGGCAGGAGAAGAATATGCAGGCATTGATGTCAAGGTATGGATACCAAAAAGGAAAGAACTTGGAGTGAATTTCAACCTAGCTTGTTGACGTCAGTATTTTCATGATTATGAAACACCTTTTGGGACATAAAAACATTGACGCAACTTGTTGGAAAAGACAATTAAATTAGTGATTTTTAAGGCCTTTTGGAATATCTGTTGCTGTTCCTGGGTTATATATATATATATATATATTCTAGCTTTATTGCTCTTTTGGGTCACTCTTTTCTCTGCTTGGTAAAGGCTTCTTTTATATTTTTGCCATGCTTCCTCATTTGTGCAATTATTATGTCATTTATACCTTTTAGATGGAACATCATACACGATTATAATGAGTTAGTCCATTGCAGGGATCCAAGTGCACTGGCTTATGCCATTAAGCGATCATGTGAAAACAAGGCTGAGGTTGTTTCCTTGGATGAGAAGGAGGGTGGAATCAGGGCAACACTAAACTTGGGTCATACATTTGGGCATGTGAGTTATGGGTTTGTGCTGTTGATTATATTTGTTCTAGCTTGCATAACTACAAACTTTGTACTTCGCCATTCTTGTATAATCGAATTGATTTTTATCATTGATGGTTTACAGGAATATTTGTAACCCTACTAATCTTTCCTGCCAGAAATTGTGCCTTTTGATTAATTTCTTCTCACAATGTGGCATGTCTTTTCAGGCAATAGAAAATGGGCTTGGCTATGGGCTGTGGCTCCATGGAGAAGCTGTTGCAGCTGGCATGGTATTTCTGTTTAGCTCTTTCCTTAACAGGTATTCTTCTTTCCTATATGGCAACGTTTATGTTGAAGGAAGTTGTGCGCAAATTTTCAGGTCATGGCTGTTGACATGTCGCGCCGCCTTGGTTGGATTGACGATTCTATTGTGAAGCGAGTTCACAACATTCTAACAGAGGCTAAGTTGCCTACTGCCCCTGCTCAAACCATGACTGTGGAGATGTTCAAATCTGTTATGGCGGTAAGATAGTGAGGCTGCCATCATATTTTGAAGCTTTGTTTTCTCTCATCCTAATGTCTCTTGTATTCTTTTGGTACATGGCAGGTTGATAAGAAGGTAGCTGATGGCCTACTAAGGCTCATCCTTCTAAAAGGTCCTCTAGGCAATTGTGTTTTTACCGGCGATTATGATAGAAAGGCTCTGGATGAAACTCTCCGTGCATTTTGCAAGTCCTGAATCGATATCTGAAGCTGATTTTGTTCTCTCAGTTGTGTGCAATTTTCTTAGCAGATTTTTTTTTTTTTATTACATATTGCCTGTATTTTTCTTTTGTAGTTTGGATGGATGCCTTTGCTCTTGATCTACCTCTTCCCAAGTTGTAATCTTAAAAACCTGTGGCATCTCAATAAAAAAATTGTGGGTACTTATACTTTTCTTTTCTTTTCTTTTCTTTTTTAAAAAAAATTATGGTACACATGAACCGAATACGAAAAACAAGAATATTTTAGTCAAAATGTGCCAATCAAAGCCAGATTATGAGACCTAAGAGACAATTTCGGAGCTCCACGTGTATTGTGGTATCTACGTTTAACATCAACCCCTTGGATCTCATTCTTCCTTTTAGAGTGGGTTTGATTTGATTTAAAAAAAAAAGAAATGTCAGGTGTTCTCATGTATCTTTATTCAACGTGAAATTATTTTTATAAAATAATTTTTACGTAGAATTAGAAAGACGCGAGAAGAATATTAGGAGAACACTTAGCATAATAATTTTAAAATGTCCAATTTGAAAATGTGATTTTTAAAGTTAAACATTTAATAAAATGATAATTTGACTTTTAATATCACAGTTTAACCTTAAAAATTATACATTATTTAAAACATACATCAAAAATCTAAAATCCCTTGGCCCTTGTTTGTTTTTACAGCCCCTACTCTTTCTCTCTCACACACATTCACACGTACGCATAGTAATGAGGTGAGACAATACTGGCTAGAATTTGATCCTGACCTTCAGTCACTAACTAAAATACGAAAATGGTGGATGACTTTCCATATTCTTTTAGAATTTTCATAAGGAAAAATTAAGTGGTCACCAATATCATTCAAAATCTTCTCACTTGGATTAGCCACAACTATTTATTTCATGCTCAGACATACTGTCATCTTATTTGTAACTATTTCATATATATATATATATTATTCTATTGTATAGATTAAAAAAAAAAAAAAAAACCTCTTATCACAATGATAATGATCAATAACATTGTAATTGAGTCTCCGAGAGGTTGCTCAATCGGCTGGGATAACGCCTAATAAAGCGGAAGTTACCAGTTCGAATCCTCCTCCCCCCTCTTGTGTGGACATGTCAAAAAAAAAAAAAAATTGTAATTGAGTGATGGGTGTAACATAATATTGGTAAATTGCATTTTTCTCTCGAAACTTGCACTATTTACACATTCACCTCCAATTTAGATGAACACACATGAACTTTTTAGAGCAAATAAAGGAAAATTTCAAAAATCATAGAAGATCATGGTCCTCGACCCCTTATTTCCGTCCAACTATAATAGCGAATTTTAAGCTTTGACCTAAACTAAAGAATTGGCATATACATTAACTTAAGTTATATTATAAAAATAAATATAAAGTTTAGATTAATTTTAAGGACCACATGCAAATTTATAGTAATAAATATTTAAAATAAGTCGTCTCATAACAAGACACGAAGAACATGTGGTTGAACCCTAATGGGTCGGACCAATTTTCAAAATCATATGTACATTCTAGAAAACATAAATTTGTATTAATCTCATTATTTTTTTTGTTGCCAAGAGATATGTAATGTTGAAATGCAGGCACCGATGAAACAAGTCGGAGTAGATAAGATTCGAAATTCCCAGAAATAAGATCATCTAATTTTAGAATAGTTCCAAAATAGAGTTATTAAAATCTTTATTTTTTGTTTTTAATTAAATGATTTTGTTTTTAAAATATATATATATATATAATAATTGATGAAAATATTAAAGAAATTATAAAAATAAGAAAAGACAAGTAGCAGTAACAAAAACCAACAAAAGCTACGGAAAAGAAAGAGAAGAGGGGGAGGGTGTTTGTTGGCGAAGATTGGTGCGCGCAACGAACGCTTCAACGGCATTATTTCCCGGCCAATAGGGTACTTCGTCTATTCTCTCTCTTTCATCTCTCAGAGCTCTTTTCAACTAAAAATCCCCAAATTTCACGTTTTCTAGGGTTAGGGATCAGATTCCCCAGCCATTTTCACCTCGTGAGCAATTTCCATTAATGCTCTCTTGCATTTCTAAATTTGGATTAATTTTGTTAAATGTGTTAGGGTTTCGTTGAAATTTTCTCGGTTTCTTTTTTGTTTCCGTACAGATGTGTGATTGAAGAAGAAGCAGTTGAAGCAGACGAGGCTGAAGGTTAAGGGGGGTGTGTGCGTGAGAGAGAGAGAGTGTGTGTGTGTGTGTGTGGGTGTGATCAGGTCCTCAGGTGAAAGATCTGAGGCTTAAATTTCGATAGTAAGAATAGTAAGAATTGGAAAAGAAGCAACAAAATGAGCGCTTCGAGGTTTATTAAGTGCGTCACGGTTGGTGACGGAGCTGTGGGTAAAACTTGCTTGCTGATTTCGTATACCAGCAACACCTTCCCGACGGTGAGTCTCCAATTCTTGAACACTGTTTGGTTTGTGAAATTCAGGGCAATGGCTTTGAATTTTGTGGGGGGGAAAAATGTGTATGATTTTATGATTGAAAATGTGTTCTTTTCTGCTTTTTGGGTTTTGTTTGCTATTGCGGGAAATGTGATTAGAAACATAATTTGATTGGCTTTTGTGCGGTGATTGGTTTATTTGGAAAACAAGAATGAGAGGAAAGAAAGAGAAAATGCTTAATGTTCGTTAAAGAAAATCTCAAATTAATTATTATTATTTATCAAAAAAAAAAAAAAAATGAGATATTGGAGTTCATGTATTATCTTCAGATCAATTAGCTGAAGGCATTGAAAAGATGGGATATTTGTTGTCCGATTTTGATGATGATAAATGCAAAAATCGTGTGGATCCTTTGAGGTTAATTAGTCCAAGATTGTTGTTTTGTTTTGTATGGCTTGTGAGTTGGAAATGGTCAATGAATTTTTTCAAGATTTGGTTTAAATGGTTTTGACTTTTGATCTGGGTTTAGAATTTATGTCGATGTCACAGTTAATTTATGGGGTTGGATTTAATTTTGGAAAGCAAGATGATCTCTCATTAATAAATATATTTGGAATCTTATGTTCCCATTTCAAATCCATACCTTTTATAAGATTTTCCAATTTTGATATTTTGTTCGTTTAATGCTTCTCCTGCCAAACAAACCACCAGTCATCTGCAATCATTTTGCTAATTTTTTTTTTTTTTTTTTTCTTCTTTCACGTGCTTGTTATGTTAGAAGTCTTGGAAATTGATTTTATGGAATGTGAGACCTTTGTAATTTTCTTTTTGCATTTCGTGGGAAACAGGATTATGTGCCAACTGTTTTCGACAATTTCAGCGCTAATGTGGTTGTCAATGGGAGCACTGTTAACCTGGGGTTGTGGGATACTGCTGGTAGGCTTGCAAAGACTCCTGTTTTCTTTCTATAAGTAACTCTATCATACATTTTCTTTTTTTTTTTATCTTTTCTGTTTTCCTTTTTATTTTTTCTTCTTTTTGGGTATGAATCTATTATTTTCATAAAACAGGGCAGGAGGACTATAATAGATTAAGACCTTTGAGTTATCGTGGGGCAGATGTTTTCATACTGGCATTCTCTCTCATTAGCAAAGCCAGTTATGAAAATGTTTCCAAGAAGGTGATAATTTTATTGGCCTACACGCCATGCTGGTTTTTTTTTTCTTTTTTCTTTTTTCTTTCAGAGAAATGCCACTTTCATATATACAATCTAAAATGTTCTGAGAATTCTGAATGGGTTGGCTTCTGTTGCAGTGGATTCCAGAGTTGAAGCATTATGCACCTGGCGTCCCAATAGTTCTTGTTGGAACAAAGCTTGGTAAGACGTCTCTCTGATCTTTTCTCTTTTCCTTTTCATATGTTTTATGGGTTGTTCCACAATGGTGCTTGTGTATAACTATGTTATGGAATTAATAATCTTGAGGTTACATGTATGATCATTGATCTCTGCCATGTTGACATCTTGCTGTGATTTCCTTTTAGCAGTTTGATATAAGATTATCTTGAGGTCGTTTCTATATGTAAATGAAGCTGATTGGTGCAATTTCTTATGAGCCAGATCTTCGGGATGATAAGCAATTCTTCATTGACCATCCTGGTGCTGTGCCCATTTCTACTGCTCAAGTAAAGACTTACCACTTTATGTTATGATGGATTGCTCAATTGTTTTGCCTTTCGGTTCATTTCCACAAATTCTACTCTTTTTGTCTCTAAATGTATAAGTTATTGTTCTACTTCAAGGGAGAGGAGCTGAGGAAGCTGATTGGGGCACCTGCTTATATCGAATGCAGTTCAAAAACACAGCAGGCATATTTATTTATTTTTTGAACAATTTCATGTTTTTTGTATGACACCAAAGGCCTTTAATTGATTTGTGGACTCCTAACTGCAGAATGTGAAGGCAGTGTTCGATGCAGCCATAAGGGTTGTTCTTCAACCACCCAAGCAGAAGAAAAAGAAGAGCAAAGCACAGAAGGCTTGCTCTATCTTGTGATCGAGTAGTTGTAAAGAGATAAACAGCTGTTTGTCTTCCATTTCTCCTCCTTCCTCTCTTCTTCTCTCTTCCCCTTGCTCTTGAAGAAGCTGCGGGCCCTGAGTTAACAGACAGACTTGGGATCTCTGTGAAGCATCAGGTGGTTTGGTGTTGCTTTCTTGGAATTGTTTTGATCTCTAATTGTTGAATCGCATTACATGGTTGCCCACCTTTACTTAACTACCGGTTTCAATTTGTTTTATGTATTACTAGACTGGAATGTCCCAGTTAGGAAAACGACCTTGCTTTGCATGGACATAGTTATGTTTACTACTTTGTATCGTGCTTTTAAAGCTTGCTATTTGTGTTATGTTGTGTGGCTTCTGTTATCTTTTTAACAACATACTTTATCTCGTTTTATTTATGTGTCAGCCAATCAGCTCCTGAACTATTTTTTTTTTGTTTTTTTTAACAAGGGCTATGATTCGAAGATTGATTGACAAAGCTAAATCAGCAAATTGAAATAAAAACAAGAGTAATGCTATATCTCAAACATTTATCTTACTTTTATCCATTTTGTTGATGTAGGGGAACTGGTCACTGTTGTTCCTATTTAATGCCCATCTCCAGAAAAATAAATAAAAAAATAAAGAATAAAAATTGAACTGCTTTTAGTAACTAAGATAAGTAAATATGAGCAGTTTTTATAGAATTTATTTGTCCAAGCAAGTTTATGATAATTTGCCCGTTGCTCAGTCAAGTAGCTCTTTCATGTTTGAGTCTGAATTTCTAAGAAAGGGGGTTGTTTCGTTGGATCGACCTCCTATGCATGACAACTTAGATTTGCATTTGTTGTCACTAATGAATACATGACTTTATTGAAAATTCAGTTGCTCGGATTCTACATGATAAGAGGATTGTTTAGATGCTCCCACCAACTAAAGAATATGAGTTAAAGCCTTGAAGTATGATTGACAAATTGTCTCACTAGCACTGAAATTAGAAATTAAAAGGCAAGTTTGATTTTTAATTTAGGTCATAAACTTGGAAGAGTATGTTAAAATTAAGTTGGTCATTGAATTAATAGAGCCGCTCGTGAACATGTTCAAGTTCGACTTGGATTAGCTCCGCTTAAGATTGGTTCATTTATTTAAAGTTAAGAGGACACAATTTCTCTTTCTTATATACAATGTCACACTCCATCTTACATGGATATCAAGAGACATTTTAGGGCAATATATTGCAGTGCAAATTGGCTTGAAAAGAAAATAGTCCAAAAAGATAGAAAAGAGTGTAATTTATTGAAACAAACATGAAAGGCAAAATCCAAAAAAGAAAAAGAAAAAAAAGAAGCAAAATAGCACAAAGAACTATGACTTCTGACTCGGGCAGCATCCTGCAGCTCTCTCTCGCTCTAACGACAATTAGCGGCAAGGTTGATGTAGTTAATGGAAAACAACAAAAGTATAATGCAAGAATTTTTTGACAATACAAGCAATAAAAGCTAACTCATCATTTAAAAAAAAAAATTAAAAGATTTAGTCACGTGTCCATCTTCTATGGAGGAGGTGAGAAGCCATGCAACCACCCCCAACCAAATTGAGGCAGCCACGCGACCACCCATATGCTGGTCGGCTGGTCAATGTGACATCGCCCAGTCACCTGGACCAGATTGGTTTGCCACCCCAATTTTTATTTTTATTTTTATTTTTATTATTATTATTTTTTCAAATAACTCTACATCTGTTCGGATTCTTCAAAATAAAGTGAAAAGTGTGTACTCTATTGAAAACATTTTTTTATATACAATTTAGTAAAGATTCTTAAAGCGTCATTTTCATCTCATTTCCGAAGTAGAGCAACAAGGTTCAATATGTATGGCATTGGAATTGCGATTCTTGTATCTTTTATACGTAACAGCATTCAAAAACTGTAAAAACAAGGGCTTTGTTTGTTGAAGTTCTTTTTTTTCTTCTTCTTTTTTTCAAAAACAAAAATATTAACAAAACAACCTAAATCACAAAACACTCAAAAACGTATTCACCTTTATGCCGCATAACAACACTTTTTCAAACAAAAAACACCCTCCAAAAGCATTAACTAATGGAGAGCTTTTTCGCAAAGATGCCTTCCAGTCCAGATATATATATTATATTATTAATATACACCAACATAACCTCTAGGGGAAAAAAAAAAAAAAAAAACACCTAATAAATTTGTAAATAGAACTAATAAAATTCCAAAGTAAAGCACATTATGTCAATGCATGTTGTATTAGTGATGCGACAGAGTCAGCAAATAGATTTTCCAATTACAAATGGAAGCCAACCTAAATTCAGCATTGCATCTGATTAGGAGTATCGTTGGTTAAAAGAAGGGAGTTCTTTAACCTCTCAGTCAGGCCTTGATGGCCTCGTATTTCTCCCCCACCGCACCACCTTTCTGTTTTTGGAACTGGATGTACCGCATTGTGCTGGCAAGGAAAGCATCCGCAGAAGGATCTGGAGAGGTAGAGTCACTTTGCATCTCCGTAGTAATTAATTCCAGCAGGCCCTGGATTGTGGAAACAGTGATCTGGGGATTCCCTTTCTCAAAGAAATAAAGGTACCTGCAAACAAAATGAGATAAAATTATCCACTCTTCAGAAGAAAAAATGTGGAAACACAACTGAGGTATTGGGGGGGGGGGGGGAGGAGGAAAATCACGGGCAAGCAAAACCATTACTTGTTCAGTATCTCAACAAATAGTGTCACCGATCCGGTGCTACCTCGCGCTGCATTGGCCATTTGTTGAGCTGCATTTGCAATTCTCAATGCACGCTTTAGGCAAAGCAGGACTCTGCTTAAAAATTGAAAAATAATAACAAATGTTAATAATAAATTCAGAGGAGCATGATCATTCTTGTAGCGGTCAAGATCACACAGGATATGTTCATATAATGATGCACAGACATAAGCAACCCACCTCTCTCCGTCTTTCATGTTCTCCTGATCATCAACCCAGAAAAGATGCGAGCACGCATAAACAGCTCTACACTGATCAGGCTTCTTTAAAAGCTTTGCAGAATACTGCAAAACAGGAAAGGTATCATAAGCAGTAGAAATAAATTATAAAAGTTAAACAAGATTATAAAACTCTTGAATTTACCCCTGTGGCCTTGTGTGTTAAAGTATCTCTGTTCTCAACACCAAAGACATGCATTCTCTGAAGAGTCCCTATTATTAAATGTATCGCAGTCACTTGTGCCTTGGAATCCTATTGAAGCAAATAAATGCAAGCAAAATATCACGAGAAGAAAAAAAAGTGCAACGGGACAAGTTCCCAGGTTATCAGTCAACTTACTGATATTTCTTCCTCATAAAGAATATATGCTTGGGTGAAAAACTCATAAGCAACAGGTTCTAAATCACAGTCATTCGCAGCCTAACAGAAAACAGAAGAGACGTGCAAGTTAGCAAATGTCTTAGCGTAACTATCCTTCAAATGTTTATAAACCAAACAATTCCATGTACCTCAGCACATTGCAGATATAAACGTAATGAAAGTTCGGGTGCTGGAACAGTTAACAGAGCCTCAATAGTCTGAAATAATAAACGGGAAACCTTCAACAAGTACAATAAGATAGAGGAAAGAATAAACTCAAAACTATTCGAGTAGACTTGAGATGTTAGCCTCCAAACCATTGTCCGCCTAACAACATAGTCAAAACGCAAGATATAGATAACATTTTGATTATTAAAAAAAAAAAAAGACTTCTTCCGTTAAAAGTTACCTGATTCAAAAGCTGAAAAATTTTCTTTGGTGTAGTTGATGTCTCGTCTCCAAAAGGATTTTCCTCTTGGCCTTGTAACTGCCTAACTAACTACATATTACAGACAACATACAGCTCATAAGTGCAAAAATATAGGTTTTCTTCACAAAATCAAAACAAGCCTTATTGTGATTAGTATATGATCCAATGTATACAAATGATCCTTGATATATCCACCATTAGTGACACAAGGCACAAAATATGAGTAACCATTCTACATACCACCATGGATAAATTAAATGATGCATACCCCAAGATGATACCACAACAGCAAAGTTCGAAAACTTAAAAGTTGTTAGCATTAATATATAACAAACAACCACAAGCTGCATGAGTTGGACAAGCAGAAACAGACCTTAAGACAAGAGAAAACAAGAGCCGGAACAGTAAATGGTAGACGCTTTGGTCCTCCAGTCAGGATATGCTTCCTCACAATACCAATGATCTGCAATTCACCACATGGAAATACAGTAAAAAGGTGCTCACATTCATGCAGAAGCCCTTAAATGAGCACATAATGACGCAGAAGAACTTGCACGTTAAACTTCAACAGGTGGAAATATGCTCAACAGAAAGGAATCTTTGTATCATTCAAAGTACTCTTCAATTGCTCCAAAAAATAAATTAACTTGTCAAAGTAAGAAAATGAAACAAGACACTAGACTTCAAGCACAAATTCTAAGATATGAGCAGTTACAAGAACATCAAATATAAGAAAGCATAATTTAATGGGAGTAAAAATCCAATATACTTGACAACATTACATTTCTCCAACATTTGTGTTAAAAATCTCTTTCATTTTGGAATGCCCCAACTGATCCACTTGAGAAATAAGATTAAGAATCCGAACATTGTTTATACAAATATGAGAAGCTATCATGCAGGAAAATATTCTACAAGTAAAATATCTTGAATATTTCTTTTTTTTATAAGTAAAATACCTTGAACATTTCTTCAGGATCATCATTGTAAAGCATCTGAATAAGACGTGCAACAGAATTCTGCTCCTCCTTGAAATCATCCTCATCAATCTAAAGGTAGTTTTTTTTTTTTTTTTTTTAAATGAACAAGCACAAAATTTCAGAAACATTACCAGAAATGCTCATTTTCCGAAAACATATTAGAATGCCAAAGGGAAACAATTAACAAAATAGCTACGAATAAGAACATCTAGCATTACTTGTTGAAGATTACACAATAAGCTTAAACAAATTTATATCATTTTTTTATAACAAAAAAATAAGTTTAATATCATTAACTAGTAAGAGAATTACAAATTACCTCATCATCAAGAGTCCCATCTAAATCTTAAATAATAAGTTCAATATCATTAACTAGTAAGAGAATTACAAATTACCTCATCATCAAGAGTCCCATCTAAATCTTTAATAAGACCCTTGATTAATTCAAACAATGCCTCAACCTGTAAACAACAAAAAAGCTGCATTATTACAAAGCACACTAAAAGGAGAGGATAAACAAAAAATAAAACCATACCTTGTCATCAGTAGAAATACAAGTTTTATTTTTCATAACGCTTTGAATTATCACAGTTGCCATGACTTTGTTTGTTTCATTGTCTAGGTATTCCAAAACACGGGGGTAGTTTGAAAGCTTCAAGGCCGTGACAATGTCATTATATTTCTCAAGTGGAGCACTTAAAAGTGCGACAATCTGTTTTGTTGCTTTGCTGTCTACAACAATCTTTCCTTTGCCAGAGAGTTTCTTAACACATGCTCCCTGAAAGAAAAAAATGGAGACAAGGGATTACTTCCAAGCTGAACTTCACTTACAACAATATCCTAGCATGCCTTGTGAGAAACCCATTAAACCTTTGTAGTAAAACCAAAGGTTCGTTCTCTGTTCTTGTGTGTGTGAGTATTGCTTGTTAGTGCATGCACGTGTGGTGGCAGTAGCAGTGGTGGATGTGGTAGAGGGCCACACCTAACACCTCATTTTTCTCTTTTTATTCTTAATATATATATATAAGTTTAAATGTCTAAAGAGTTGCTAAACGGGACTCAATCCAAGTACAAAGTATATGAATGGCATGCAAAAGCAAAAGAACAGATAAGAACAAATATTATAATCAAGTTCCAAAACTAAGAGTATTAATGGAATCTAAGAAGGAACCTGAGGAGAAAAACAAAAGACGATCCATACCCAATAAAATTAAGATGTGAGAAAACCCTAAGTGTGAACTCATTGTATTCCTTCTTTATAAAAATTTTTACAAACAAAAGCATCAGTGCATACAGCACGCTTAGAACTTTTAAATTTATAAAGGATTTATTAAACATTGAAAAGTCAAATAGTAAATGAACTTTAGCCTCGCCATCTACTCTATTATATAAGCCACTAGTCCCTGAAGTTTGAAAATCCCAAAAATAGACCAGTTGTGTGCAGGTAGATATTAACAGTTCTTGGGAAGAAAAGAATAGTGAAAATATATAGACCATGTAAAGCCAAGCAGGCATATTATCGGATATTTGTTTACGGCCATTGATGCTACACAACGCAAACCCAGAAAAATGCATGTATGTGTTAAATCAGCTTGAAGAGAAATCTTACCAACACTTGATCCGCATAATCAAGCCGATCAGGGTGGACATGAAGAGTGAATGTAAGAAGAGAAGAATATAAAGTTACAACTCCAATTGTAGGCATGTCAACTTGTGCTTCTATCACCTGCATCAACATATAGCCATTAAATGATCAACTTCTTGAACTTAACACACACACACAGAAGTAGATAAAAATGTTGCAAGGCGCGTAAAAAAAGGTTAAGTATGGTTCAACTTTAGTCAATCTACTTGGAAATAATTTTTGATAAGTAATCCACTTGGAAATAGTTGTGCATAGTAAAAGTAAAAAATAAATGAAAAATAGTTAAAATATTCAATTACCAAATTCAATCTTTGAAATGTTAAATGGAAATATGCAACATTTACCTTCCCTATGGCATTGCTCAATTTCGAAAAAGCTTCTACTTGCAAGAACTCAGGCAACACTTCTGTACTTGAAGCAGCATAGTTTGACAGCCTTTCCATTAACTGGGATAGCACCGTCTTGATGTCGACAGATGGCTGAGAAACACAAGATTACAAAAGGGGGAGAAACAAGAGAACTAAGTAGGTCGTAAATTGCTGCTTTTAAAATTACTGCATAAATTGGTTGGCCAAACAAGAGAAGTGTGCCTTTTTCCCATCTATACAAAATATGATTGGTCATAGATTTAGCAATATCATTGATATTTTTATTCTTTATCAATATTTTGTGCATCAGTTGAAGTACAGCAAATCAAATCCAATGCGGTGCAATATGCACTTGTATCACTAGATGATGTAGGTGCTAAACAGGTCCTGGCCGATGCCCAGCATGTTAAGATCTCGAATCCCAAAACAACCATCATCTCAAATCTCTGAATTCAACAAAGGACCTTGCCTTACAAGATGTGTTAAAAAAAAAACATAGGAAAGAGTTCAAGGGTATAAAGTGGGGCCATATCTTGAGTGCACGAGAAGATATGAAAAGAAACTACCCATACTGAGGGAGGCAATCGAAAATGTCCAATCTTGTCAATTTATTACATAAATTCCATGACCAGATTTACAATGGAATTATTGAACACAGAAAATCTTGATCTTAGAAGGATGTTTTTTTAAGTATCTTCAGAAGGTCTAAGTATGACAATCCTTTTAAGTATAAAAAAATAAATAAAAAATAAAAGCAACATTAAGACACTTCAACAAGAACTACAAACACCTGTCTACTAAACTGTTTTTTTTTAATAAGTAAAAATTGTATATATCAAAAACCCGTAAGGGGGCGCAATCAAATACACAGGGGGTGCACCACAAAGAACAAGGGGCACAACACAGCATATAAAAGAGAGCGTCTAGACACCAAGGGAACACCAAAGCTCACAAGGATCTCCCCAAACAAACCACCCTCACCTAAACACCCTAAACCAAACCCTATACAGCCCAAGAATTACACGGAATCCATCTTGCCCTTTGACCCGGGCCACGCGATCGATAAGCTAAGCTTATCTTTCATCTCGATCAGCCAAGCGACTTTCCGAGCATCCTCCTCCTCATCGACCTTCCAACCCCCTTCGCATGCAACTATACTTAACGAGCGGATGTCCTCCTCATCGACCACCAAACGCCCCTGCTCACGGGCAACTAGGTTAATCCAACGAAAATCCTCTTCCATGGCCTTCAGGAACGCCGAATGATCTTCATCCTTAACCTCTTCGTTGATCTTTAACCTATCCTCAATCCACCCAAGAAGCCAGATTTGCGATTTGGCCAGGCCGAAAGATAAGTGCTTGGTATCGAGGAGCCTAGGAGACACCGCAGACATTGCAGACTCATTGCCATCAGGAACAGAAACAGACCCTGCCAGCGATGCAAACACAGGCCCATCGCCGGCGATGCAGACAGACCATACCTCCATATCATGAAGAAAATCAGACCCATCACTGGCGGCAGTAGAGACAGACCCACCGCCGGAAGAATAGGATTCAGACCCGTCGCCGGCGAAAGTTCTCCCTGTTTCAACACTGCCGGAAGAAAAGGACCCAGTCTCGTCACTGGCAGGATCCAACTCCACATGAACCAAAGCACTCCCAGTCCCAATGCCGCCGGCATACACAGACCCATCATCAACAGACTTCCCCGACGAAGACTTCGTCGAAAGAGCCCCCTGCTCGTTGAGCCCCAGCGAAGACCCATCATCAACAGACTCCCCCGACGAAGACTTCGTCGAAAGAGCCCCCTGCTCGTCGAGCCCCAGCGAAGACGCATCAGAGAATCCGGCCACCGACGAAGACGCTTCCTCTGGACGGATCTGCACATCGACCACCGTCGAAACCTCCGACGCATCCTAGCGAGAAGCCTCCGGCCCAGAAACCAACCCGGGAACTAATCCTACGCCTGCCCCCAACTTACCTATGCCTAAGCCCAAACAGAAGAGCCCAAGCCCAAGCCCAGTCGCAGCCCGCTTACCAGTCGCAGCCCGTTTACCTTTGAGTTTTGGGCCTAACCCGCAAAAGCCCAGCCCAAGCCCCTTCTTCATCTTCTTCCTCTTGACCGAACCCACTACCTTTGCCGAACGTGAAACACAAGCCATACACAGCGGCGAAACCTTCTCCACTTCATAGCAGTCCAACGCCGCTCGCCGATCCTCATTACCCAACTCGAATCGAATCGTCCCAGGAAGCAGATCTAACTCCGAGAGAACCTGCAGACCCCGGGAAGCCGTTCGCTCCCCATCGGAGAAGGAAACTGTGGAGCCCTCATCCTCTTCTCCTGGCGTGGTGGGCTGCGACCCCACAGACCCCTCACCGAGCTTAGCACACTCCGGCGACCCAGGGAAACTCGCCACCGCAGCCAGCCACGAACGGAGCTCGACCCCAAACCTTCGCCAGCCCCGCCCCGATCGCGCCTCAGGGACCCAAATGACGCCTTTCCTCTCATCATCCACATAGGCAACCACCTCCAAAAATCTCCCCGCTTTATTCCTACCCCTGCTCACCGAAAGCGACCTCCTTTCCTCACAAAAAATTTCTGCGAAATCCTCCTCCGTGGACGAGGAAGCCTCCAAAACCGTAGTGGCTAACCAAGACGCGCACCTGTGACCTACCAATATAAGCCCAACGAAGCCCTTCCTTCTTTCCTCCAAATGAATCTTAGACTCCTTCGTCGAGAAAAAGAACTTCTTTGCTTCAACCGCAAAGTGTCGCTCCATTCCTCAAACGAACTCAGCCCTCCGACACCCAAAACCCACTAACCAGAAACGTGCTCTAGCGGGACGCGTCCATACGCGCCGCTGCTAGAGACATGACTCCCGTCCTTTAACCACAAAAGGGCAGCTAACCTTCACCTTAGAGACGAGCGAAGGCAAACGAGGTAGGGAATCCCGGTTTACATGGTCGCCGGAACTGAAGGAAACAGTGAGAAATTTGAAATTTGAAAAAAGGGATAGTGGAGAGAGAACGGAGCTTTTCGAGCATTCCTTAAAAAGGATCCTACTAAACTGTTATACACCAGAAACAATATAAATAATTTGCAAGTTATACAAAAGCAAAGAAGGTAAGTGAGACTGAAAAATGCATATGATGGCACCTACCTGAAGCTGAGGGCAAGCACTCAACAGTACATCAAGAGTTTGCAAGTGATACTCATCAGGAAAGACTTGGATTATGCAATCCATCAAGTAGTATTGGGCAATATCATCTTTACAATTGACAACCTGGCAACAACAATTGAGATGAAGAATCCATCATGTGATGGTTAAAAAATCGAAATCAAGCATCATAAGCCTCAAAAAAAGGAACAAGAGAAAGTGAAACAGCACAAACCTGCTCTAATACTCTAGGAAGCACAGTATCTTTGTACAAATCAAGGTCAATACCCTCAACCTGGCTGAGAACATGCAGGTTCTTCCCAACCTAATGTAAATCCAAGGTGCCAAAAAGAAGCATTCTATAAGCATACACTGACTAGATACACAATTTCACTGCAGTGAAATTACCAGATATGGGTTACTCATATTACAAGATCACGTAGCTCGTTCCTTTCTTTCTCCCGTTTCTCCTTTTCCCGGGCAGGTCCCTGCAGACCAGAAAGCCCGACAGCAAGCCTCAACACAGGATCAGCTAAGAGTATGAATGATTCACAAGCACTATAACACCTGCATGACCAGAAATCATGCCCTCATGACACATTTTTTACCTTCATGACATGCAAGCATGGTGGTCATTGCTATTTAAGATTTAAGGCACACTTAAGTACTTCAAGATTCTAAGTCTTCCAATTCTTCATAAAAGGGCTGGAAACCGATAAGCACATGAAAAGAAAGAAAAAAATACTAACATCTAATGCAAGTTACTATGGTAACTGCGACCAGTAGCCACAACAAAGAAGAAAGAAGGCTACCACTACGAAATTAGAAGGAAAAAAAAAAAGAAAAAAAAAAGTGCTCTATGCCTGATTCAAGTGCCTTGAGATTCATAATTAAAAACAATAAAGAAAATATCGTTTGAAATAAGAAATTAGCGCCTTGAGCTTGAAGAACACAAGCCTTTGTAAGCTAAGCCTTACTGCTTTTTGTGAACCACTAAAATGCAATACACAGAAGCTTCAGTGGTCTTTGAGCCTAAAGCACATGCTATTAACAACTTTGATTGTGGTGCCATGCATGTCCAAACACTAGAACATGTAACAATCAACAGATAATTTAACCAACCTGATGTTGCATCCGCACCCAAAGCTTGTTCATTTCCGTGAAGTTTTGGAGTACAAACTCTACTGCATCCATGACAGTGTCAGCATCTCTGCCAGAGTAAAAAAGAAACCATTCAATTCACAAGCCACTCTACAGATCAAAAAGCATAGAATACACAAAGGTTTATAGCTCAACCAAAAGAACGCAATGATAAAACATGAATTAGCTAAAATGAGCTAAACTAACCCAAATTTATTTAACAAACTCAGTACTTACTAATTTGATTAATTCTGATTATATATCATCATAGCATTGATGTTAAATTACCACTCACGGCCGCATTCAAGTGCTAATCATCGCTATCAAACCAAAGAAAGGCGGTCAAGGACTCAAGACCACCAGCCTTCGAACCGTCTCCGACCCACCAAGTCTTCCAACACCCCAATTACAAAATTTGATTTAACCTAAGCAACAGAAACCATCTAATTCCCTTACCCTTCGTACTCGGAACCAATATCAGGTAATTTATCCCTACTGACTTGAGCAAGGTAACTTCTTAAGAAGAGCCCGCGTACAGGATGTTGAATGCCACGGCACATCTCCACAAGGTCTTTGAGCACATCCTTGGCCGGAGCTTCCTTAGATTTGATGTATACAGATCCTACTGTACAGAGTAAATACCTGATGGAGACCACAAAGTTAAAAAAATTCAAGACAAAACAAATTATTTTGGTGCTAGAGTTATATTTGTGTCTGCTTTCAATCAAACGAAGATAGAGAGAAGGGTACGAGCGTAAACGTTACTTACAATCTGGGCAAAATGTTACCCGCGTGCTGCACAAGCTCATAGAGATCGATAATGGAGCAGCCACGGCGAGTCTCTTCCTTGAAGAACATCTCCAGCTTCCTCAACTCATCGAATGCACGCATATCTGAGTAAACGCATCACAACGCACCAAATAGACAACCGTAAACGACGACGTTTCGATCCAATATAGAACCAATTTCTGAGTCCTAAAGAGACGGATCGGTGAGAGAGAGAGAAAGAGAGACTCACAGAGTTCATAGTATTTATGAGGGGAGAGCCTCGAGGTCCGGAGCTCGGAGAGCATCTGAGCGGAGTACTTCAAGGCGTCTCGTAGATTGTTCGAATCCTGAAGAATAATTAAGAGAAATCGGCCGAATTAGGGCTTGAATACGAAAATTCTTTCATTTTCTCTCCTTTTTCACGGGGAAAAAAAAAAAACTGAGTCAAGGATTTACCAGGGCGCGATGCATGTAGAAGGCGTTCTGCTGGAGACCGGCGATCCCGGCGGCCAGCCATTTCTCTTCGTCTTCGACTCCGTCGGAGATCATTCTCTCTCTCTCTCTCACTCTCTCTCTCTGCGTGGAAGTCTGCGGTGCGTTTTGACGTGGTTCTGTGCCCAACTTGGCCGTCTAATTTTTGGATCGGAGAGATCGGGTGCTATTGGGGTTTACGTTGCCCATGGCCGTTGGATTGGAACAATTAATTTGGATATTCGTAAGAGCGCAAAATATTAATTATTGTTATCATCTTCATGTATCTCAATATCCATCTTTTATTTTTATAAAACGATCAAAACATATTCTCTCTTATAGTCTTTTTGTTCAACTTATTAAAATTTAAACTATTGCTTGTATATTACATTACCAATATAACTGATCCGGATAAGAGTTTAATTAATGGTTAGAATTTCTTCTAAGAAATCTTAGGGCCACAAATGAGCCATACGTCTCATTAATAAAAAACAATAAAATATTATTTAAGATTTAAAAAATAAAATAATAAAAAAAAGTATGGGGTGACTGACAATACCATCTTGGTCATAGAAGATAACCGCCTAATAAAATATATATATTGCCCTGGGGTGGCCAAAGCCACCCCTAAGGCTCTTGGTGGATGGTTTGCCCACCCCTAGGTGGCCATTTGGGATGGCTTGAGCCACCACTAGCTAAAATTGGGTGGTCGGCCACCCCTTATGGCCAAGATGGGGTGGCTAGTATTTGGAAAGCTAGGAAAAAGTCACATTTGGGGGAGAGCTTGTACACTATCAGTTAAATTTTCCCATGGAAGGTGATATGGAGCCTCAAGGTTCCCAATCCTACGTTATTACTACGAATCGGAGATTGGAGAAGCGACGACAGCAATGCATGCAGTTGATTTTTGCAGGGATCTTGGTATCCAAGACCTTATTTTAGAGGGCAATTCGCTTCAAATAGTCAACGCAATTAAATAGCCAAAAGCCAATTCGAACCGCTTTGGACGCATTGTAGATGATATAAAGTTGGCCTTGGGGAAAATGCGTAGCTGAGACATTCACCATGTTAATCGAAATCTAAACTTAGGGCTCATACACTTGCAATTAGGACATCTATTGATAAGACGTGGATGGAAGATATTCCTAATTGTATTTATGACATTATCATATTAGAGTAATCTGCTTTTGTTGTTTAGAGTTTTATTGCTCTAGATTATTTATAAAAGTTATTATTTCCAAATTTTTTTTAAAAAAATAAAAAATAAAAAATTCATTGTTGTTAATTTCGTCCTCCATATTACAAATCCTAATTCGGCCTGTGTACAGGGACTAGGGAGGAATTGTACGAGACTTCAGGACGTATTGCGTGGACAGCGCGTTGCCCCCAACCAACCGCAAATGATCTCTTTGTAGCCTTTACGAGGAAACTTCCTTCCACTCGTAAATTCGTAATAGTATCCTCCATCAACATTGACATCCATCGAGATTGACCATTCCCCACATAAAAGTTCTGAAATTCTATCCTAGCACATAAAAAAATACATGTAAAAACTATATTTATTTTAAATACTTTTTTTTTTTTAAGAATAATAATGCTATAAATCATATTTTATTCCATCTCATGTGACCGTCCCAATTAACCCATGTTAATATTTATACACAAAATAATAATAATATAAGTGAGGAACTGAGGATGGTGGGATAAATAATATTAGCCAGTACACTGCACGCACAAACATGAGGTGAGAGAACGAAAATTGGATCACTATATGTTACTGATTGAAAGAATTGAACATGTGGTGCACATTTGATAAGACAATCTCCCTACAAAAAGAATAATTCCATTCGACAGACTCTACCCGTGTTTCTTTCTGTAACTAATATATCTCGCACAAAATTTGATCCCACCCAGTACAGCTAGAGTTGCTCCAGACGCATAAAACCAGGGCACGGTTGGAATTCCGGAAACAACTCTCTTACACACTTGCAGCACCGAGAAGAATTAAACAAGCAGGAAATGAGAATCTCCCTCAGCTCCTCCTCATTAGCCAATCATTCCAGAGACGGTTCAGAACGGCACTGTGAATGGTAATGCGTATATATCAGCCTCGGGCAAATAGCTAGCTCGTGGCCAAGGCGTTGAGTTTTGATTATACAAGCCATCAGTGCCAACTTCATATCTTTCAACTGCTTGGTTGCCATTCTGCTTCGACTCGAACAGCCATTCCAGATCATCAGATTCGAAACATTCGCTTTGAATCGGAGGTGGAACCCAATTCTGTATTAGGTATCGAAGGGGCGATGGTAACAAGGAAGATCCACTGCCAGATGCAATTGGTAGTGCGGCTGGTTCGGTCTTGTGGGCAGATATTTTGGATGCTTGGGAGGAAGGGAAGGGCTCTTTGCTGAGCTTGAAAGTTAGTTGTTGGCTCACATTTCCAGAAGTAGAACAGCAATGTTCTCCCGGGTCTCTGCCAGGACTAGGAGCAGATTCATACACCCCTTGAGCAAAGGCAGCCTCAGTCCTTTCGGAGGAAGAGCAAGGCTGTTCCTTGCTGAGTAACACTTCAGGATCTTTGTGCCTTTGCAGAGGCAACCGGATCCGGAAAACGCTTCCTTTACATAAATAATAACAAGTTGAAGAAAGAATATCAGTGTTACTGTGAAGCTAACAAACCCCACAAGTAAACAGCCTTCCCCAGGAAAGGAAGAGGCATAATGAGACTCACCAGAATCATGCTTGCCATTAGAGGGCAAGCTCCGCTTCTGCCTTTTGTTGCTGTTTAAGGTGCTATCAGAAGAGTTCTGGGAACCAACCGGGCGACCATGTTCTTCAGTAAGGCTACTCTTCTCGAGATTGTCTGTTTCATATTTTCTTCTCTTGAGAGGGTCTCCTCCTTTCTGATCTTCTTGGCTCCTTTCCTCCCTGGTCCTTTTCTTGTGTCTGTGCTTCTTATTATCAATTTCTCCATTTCCATGGGCCTTCTCCCGAGTCTTCTCCTTCTCTTTCTTCACCCGCTTTTTCTCTTTCTTCCTTTCTTTTTTGGCCTTCTCTTCTTCTCTTTGGATCTTCAACCATCAGAATCACCATCAATATGGGAACATATTGAAGTGGAGAAGACCATAAAGCAAGCAAGAGCAAAGGCGTAGAGAGAATACAACATGCATAGATACATAAACAGGTTCTGTTTTCCTAAGATGTGTATTACAAAAAATAATTTTGAAGGCAACAGGACCCGATATGGGGAGCCATTTTAGATCAAACTCAAAGAATGAGCCATCAATAAATTTATATTCCAACCATAACAAAAGGAAAAAATGAGAATTACAAAGTTCGAGCACAAATGTCAGCCAGACATGGCATTCTTAAAAACCAGGGAAATAAACTTTAGTCTTCAAGGGATGAAATAGCTATAACACATTATCCTGGAGATCCAGCAGCAGACTAAAAGATTTCTTTCCCTCAAATCACAAAGTTATTTATCAGACACAAAAATTAATTTGTGCTTCAAGACCAAAATAATACTTAATAAGCCACTTAGAACTACAACCTACACCAAATGGTCAGCTGAGTCATCGGCCAACATACACTAATGAACCCCTGCAATCTTTCCAAGGCATACAAGAAATTTGCCTCACACCACTGGTAGAAAACTACAAACTTAAATCAGAAGGGCCTCCTTAGCCTTGCAAGTCTTCTCAGCGTTAGTCAATTAAGTTCCACCTACTTATCTATGCTTCAAAGGGCAAGATTCAATTTTTTGAAAAACTGATGATCATGAATCCCAAAGGGTACAACGAAGTAAGAGGTTAACCAAACTGACTTCTCTTCAATTTCTTTCAAAATAGCACACAACAACTAGACACACTAGAAACTAGAAATAAGTCTTGCTAAAAAATTGATCACACCAAATCACCTCTCATATAGAGATCAATTCAATTTCCAGCACACAGCTAAAAATACCAGAATAATGATCTTAATATGCACAGCCCTTACTTAACCTATTACTCAATTTATCATTTAAACCCCTCATATTCATTTGAAGTCCATATGAAATTAATTCAACTGGTTTCAAGCTCCATAATCCTTGCTTATTTCACATATCTATGGCATAAATCCAAAATCCAGACCTTCATATTACTAGCCATCTTCCTATTTCATTTGCATCTCCAAGACTCCCTTCTAAACAACATTCATCAGTAGGTGAATTTTATCAGAAATTTCTAACGCACAGTTATTTAACCAAACATGCGATACCATCTAAATTCTCACAATATCAAGCCTAATTTTGAAGTTTAACTCACTACATACTTTCCCCTTATTTCTTGTACCAATCCATATCCATGAACCCTTTCACCTCAACAACGTGTACACAATTTTGTAAGAACCAAGACAAACTAACCATATACCAATAACAACTAGACACATTTAGAATCCCTAAATTTCTTGCTAAAAATTGGTCACACCATGAAACTTCTCATACAGTGACCCCTTCAACTTCCAACATATTAACGGTAAATATGCAATGGGCACATGGCTTATGATACCAAATCATAATCTTAATAGACAACGCCCTTACTTTAATATCACTTAATTTATCATATTAAACCCACATATTCATTCCCATACCATTCAAACGGGTTCAAGCTCAATATTCTTGCAGATTATCCAAACTATAAGCATGGACAAAATATGGTTAAGGTCCTTAGGGACCTCTTGCATGGTTTAATGTAAGTGTTCTTCTATATGGTCTGTCAGCAAAAACCGTTAATGTTCAGAAATACCCTAAAAACTCTAATAAAAACACTGTACGAACAAGCGCAAAGAAACCCAGTTATCATATTTATAGTACTTGGATACATCATATATACTTCTTTGCCCCATATTTGTAGTACAACCTATACACAAACCTATCACATATATACATGTCACAAACACAAACACGATTGCGCGAATCTGAACGCAAACCTTAATCGAATCGATCAGGGCATCATCGCGGATCCCATTCTTCACGTACCCAGGAGGAGGGTACGGAAAACACCGAGACATCCTTTTTATTGGTCAATCAAACGGCGAGACCCAGCGCGGGTTTGAGATCTAGAAATTAACTCTCAAACCCTAGCTTCGCTCGAACAAAGTCCGCGAGGGTCTATAGATTAGGGTTTCGATCTTTGGTCTAAGTTGAAATGAATCCAAGACAGAGATTGCTGCGCGCGAAATCTGCTTTGAAAAATAGAAAACAAAATTTCTAGGGTTTCAGAGAAGGCGACGATGGAGCCTCAGATCCAAAGTGAACAATCGTTGAAGGAAAGAGGTTATTTATAGGGGAGCTTGGACTCCTTTGTGCCAAGCAGTCAAAACAAACGCGTTTGGATACGGGTTTGAGATCCGCTGCAACGGCGTCGTGGAAGCTTCCTTTTTCTTTACGGAAATTTTTGAGGGCATGTTTGGGAAGCGAGACATGGACCATGGTAGCCCGACTCAGCAATGAATTAGAATTAGAATTAGAATATTCACTTCTTCGTTTTTTCTATTCAAGAATATTCACTTCTAGGAAGCCTGTTATGCAAGCTTCCCTCGGGCCCATCGTGGTGGGCTTTCAATTTCCATTTACCCGTGAGAAACAAGAGTCAACTGGCCCAAATTTGGCCTTCCTAACATAACTACATAAGAGTAAACTAATAATTTAATAAATACTTTAATTAAAAAAAATTTAATAAATACTTTAAGTGAGACTAATACATAAAATATTTTAACAATTTAAGGGATAAAAGATGGAGCCAGAGTTCAGAACCACCATGATTTAATTGTCTAAAAACTTAATCCAATAAAAAAAAATTAATCACTTAATAAATATTTTAATAATAGTCCCATTACACTGAGTTTCTATCTTTCGATCATTTTATCTCTGTTATTTGTATATATTAGGGTCACGTTTAAACAAATAGCCTAAAATATAATAATATAAATTAGGAATATAAAAATTCACTTAGAATTAACCTTATTATAAAAGAAACGCTATTGTACATTAAAAAAAGAAAATTATTCCAAAAAAAAAAAAAAAAAGCACTTCACATTGTTCAGAACAGAACCAGACACGTATACATACACACACGTGAGTCTCACATGATCACACAAGAATTAGGATTGTCGTCGCTGAAGGCGGTGATGGAGTTGACCTCGAAAGAACTGGCACGTGCAAGAGAAGAAGCCTCAGGATCATCCAGCACGTTCCGCACGTAGCCAGGTGGGGCCTTCTTGTCATACGCCCCAGGGGCGTAGGGATGCGGCACAACATCGAACGGCACGTAGGGCCAGAAGTCGGCCTTCTTCCCCGTTCGATGTCTGACACGTTCCAACACCTTATTGCGGTCCACGTACCCGATCACAGTGAGCTTGCTCTGCTTGGGGTCCACCTCCACCTGGGTAACTCCCTTCATGCCTTCCACCGATTTCTTCACCCTCCTCACGCACCCTTCGCAGTCCATCCTCACTTTTATCTCCACCGTCTAATCTTAGCTCATTACAAACAAAACGTTATTATATATATACGTACACAAATAACCTATATATATATATAGTTTTTAAGGATAAACTAATTCGTTCTGTTTATAATAGCGTAAACTAATTTATTCTTTTTATTTACTCCAAACTTTTAAAACTAAAAAAATTATTTGTCAAAACTTCAAGCCACGTGAAATATAAAGAGTTAAAAAAAAGGTAAAAGACACGGTTGTAATAAGAGGATGGTGTTAAAATGAAGGTACGTACCTAAAGCTGCTTGCGCTTTTTGAACTTATTGCTTCGGTGACCGTGGCAATTCCGGAGACCGGAGACACGATCTAGAAGACCCATCAGAGTCACTGAGAAGCCAAAAATGGTTCAAACTGAATCAACTGATCAAACAAAGAAAATTTCAAAAGAGGAGAGGACAGAAGAAAGGACTTGGTACACAAAATCATAAAAGTGCGTGGAGGCGACTCCATTATTTACGGCTCTATATATATATATAAGGATTGCCACAAGATCAAGCCGACCCTTTAATTAGTACGTGTAGGGCTTTATTGACCGACACGTGCGGTGGCACTGATACACGTGGGGCGACACGAAAACCATGAAGCTTCTAGTGGTACCTAAGACAGTCTCAATTGTCTCTTGAGTGTTTGGGAAAGATGATCAGCTAGCTAGGGTATGGTATGGCTGTGATTTGGGCTCGGTTCGGACCGGATGATTCTCAAAACAAAACAGCTCTTCTATTCCGACGGCTATGCCACCAAGGTACCTGGCCCACGCTTAGAAAAGAAACAAAAAAAAGGCTTCCAGCCCCAGTACATGTGGCCTCGGCCTCCGATCCCCAACCACTCCCACCTCGTTACAATCCGGGAAATCAGTCAATACCCGTGGATGATTGGCCTATATCAGTATATCCCCGCTGTTCAAGATAATGTAATCAATGTTTTGTGGCATGACGGTTTTGTAATTTACTTTACTTTTTTGGGTTGTGACTTTACCTCTATTTAAGCTCAATAAAAACATCTTGACAGCCTAGATCGAGTTGGTATTTTTTAAGCTCAATCAATAAGGTGATATGAAACTTAATATTTGTGCTAGCTAGATCTGAAAGATTCAGATCATGTTTCGTGGGAATAACATGTTTCAAACTGGGCAACTGTACTACATTTCCTGTATATCAGTATATGTTTGAAAGGATGGCTAATTCTTTCTTTCTGTAGAAGCTAGTACGAATCGAAAGAATGGCTACTTCTTTCTCTCTTTGGCGGGACAACCGTACTATCTTCTATAGAAAGTATCAATTGTTCCCCAATATTCTTTTGTCAGAGCAGTATATTTTGGAGGGATATGTTCTTATCAAATCATGCAGCATTATTGCAGCTGCTTAATTATATTGTCCACATTCTTGCTGGTACTGTTTCATTTTCCCATTTATTCATTAAAATTTTGTATAGGAAGCAGTGATGCTGAGATGGAAATAACAATTCTTTCAATTCGTAACCTTTTTTTTTTTTATTATTTATGACCTTCAATTAATTCCCCAATATATATATTTTTAAATTGATCATGGTGGTCCATGGCATGGTCAAGGAGGTCTTTTAATATATATATATATAGTATTTTAAGAAAAAATGTAAAATTATATTAGTTACATTGATTTGTAATAAATTCTTTGTAATTTAAAAAATGTTATGAGAGCTTTCTGTTGCATGCAATAAGGTCATTATATACATCCGAAAAGCTTAACTATTACTACTTTTATATATTGACTATGTCTACAAGAGACCACAAACAAGTATAGTCAAAATGATCGACCATTTATGTAATTCTCCGTATTAAATAGAAAGAGAAGAAGAAAGAAAGAAAGAGACCTCAAACAAGCAAAGGGAAAACAAGAAAACGAACTTCCGCTGATGGGATAGATCGAGCTCGATTGGAACTCGAGTATATATGCACATGGGGACTCTGGTAAAGCAGGCTATTTGAATAAAGTTCTGGGTTTCAGCGGCATCTCAGGGTTATCGCGCAGACGAGTATGAGGACGGTTCTTCCTTGTTGCCTCTTGGGGATGTGTGCTTGGCGCCTTCCCATCGCTTGTGCTGTAGAAGATAAGGGTTAATCAAGCAGAAAATAATGCAAGAATGCATTAAAGTTGAAAAGTAGATACCAAAAAGAAACAACTACACAATTTTTTACTCTGAGATAATTTATCAATGCAAAATCTTTAAATTGAATAATCATTTTGAATGATAATATTAATATATATGATTAGTGTTTTTTCTAAGTCGCTATGTGATAATAATAACTCTTTTCGGAAACTTATAAAAAGCCCTCAAGGAAAACCCAAGATAATTTAGGGTAGTACTTTGTTTCTCTAAATTTAAGGGAAAGAGATGCTAATTAAGAGTACAAGCTAGCAAAGACTCCTCCCTAAATGTAGGGGAAATTCATTAAAAGCCCACAAGGAAAAACCCAAGGGAATTTAAGGTAAATAAATTTAAGGAAAATCTATGGAGGAAAAAAAAAAGAAGTTAAAGGCAAATGCTAATATATAGTTCTCTAACACCTCAGTACGTCCCATGCTAGAAAGATTAGTAGTTGCCACTGGAAATTGAGTACCTATCAAGAGGCCTGTACGAATCCGTTGCTGGTGTGGTCATGGTCCTCAGGGGTTGAGACAAAACTGGAGTTTTGTACTTAGAGGAGGATTCGCATGGGGAATCTGGTCCTTTGAATAGAGCTTTACGTGGCGGCTCCTTCTCATAAATTCTGGGCCGGCGAGTAAATGGCCCATGATCACGCAATGGTGCTTCTGGGGTTTTTGGAGTAATATTCCCACCACTCTTGCTGCAAAAATCATCATTTCAAATGAGAAAAGAAAAAGAGGACACGCAAGTTTAAGTTTTGAGACAGGAAAATACCTGTCAAGAGGCGAGTTGTCCGTTGCCGGCGTGTTCTGTCGAGGGCGATCCGGCGTTTTAAAATCTGAGGGGGATTTCTTTGCAGGCTCATCCTGTCCACACACCTGAAAAACGAAACCCATAATCCGAAAATCTATCCAAGATTTCATGTAATTGCAGAGATAAAGATCAGACTAATTAATACATGCAGCGCGCATGTCCCTGGGAAGCGACTTAGGCAGTGACTTCAGAGCTTTAAATTCATGAAACAAAAAGGAATTAGAAACCCATATATATATATAGCAACCTGAAGACTGAAGAGAGCGTATAATTTGAAAGACTTAAAATATTATAATTCTCAACCATGCTGTGTATAGCTAAACCGACAAGAATATCCTCAGGGTTCAAGTACTCCTTGAGATGGTACCCATAATGTCAAAATTTCCAAAGTTTCTAAAAATAAAGGAAAAGAAAACATATATTTATCCAATCCAACTATCCGGCCAAGAGATTTCAATGATAACAGACAAACAAGAAAATACCAGCAACTCCGGTGGAAGCGACTCGAGACGTGATTCCGACGGTGCTGCCGACATTGTTGGAACACTGGAACAGTTATTTCCGTTGGGAAAATCCTTTGGTTCTGGAGAGGACACGAGATCCAAAACGCACGCGGGTTCGTATTTTTATAGGCTGGGGGTCACCGCTCACTCCTCCTCGGTCACAAATTGGGGACATGTGGTGTGGGCTCCTCCTGTCTTTCAATTCTTCTTCTACAAGGAAATGAAGGAACGGTCATTCTTTTTTTAGATTTTCTAATTTGAACTTTATCTTCTTCTTTCAGTCCACTAAGTGTCAGAGTTGGAAACAATTCGGTGGGCTTTTGTCTTGTGCACTACTAAAGTTCTTTATTTTCAAGCGTGCTTTCAAGTGATCAATTGTTGAAAGAGGCTCATTTTAACAATTAAGTTGGCACGACAGAGTTAGCTCTCTAGCTAATTAACTTCAATTGCCTTGCAGCCTTCAGTTAAAGAATGCCTTTTTAAGGAAAGATTAATATCTCCTTTTTCTTTTACACTCTTCAAACATCATGTTAAGGTGGTGGTGGTGGTGGTTACCATATTGGGAAGGGTTTTGGGTAAGGGTACGCAAGGGGTTATAGATATAAAGGAAGACAAGCCTAGTGTCTGGAAGCCTTTGATTGAGGGAATCCATTTGGGAGGAGAGCTTTGAATTGAAGAGAATTGCTGCTTTATGATGTGGTTTACACATATTATTAAACGCCACGTGGCAACCATTCACGCCTGTGACGCCTCTAAGGAGAACCCTAAAAGTGTCCTCCCCGTAAATTGTAAATTCGAAGCTTTCGAACGAAGCCTTTTCTTCCTATCATCAAAAAAAAAAAAAAAAAAAGAAGAAGAAGAAGAAGAAAAGAAGACAGAGAGCAGTAGTGGCGGCCGGCGAGTGACAACTGACAAGAGCAACAACCCTAGGCAGTAATCGAAGATGATCATTCCAGTTCGTTGTTTTACCTTGGGCAAGGCATTGCCTCTACTCCAAAACTACTTCCATGGAATTGTAAAATAAAATATAAATTTGTCGCTCAGAAAAACCCTTAACTTCGCTAATCCTCGGCAATGGCTCATAAACGTGCAATTTGCTGTCTTCTTTAGGTGATTGGAAACAAGTGGGACATGTATCTTGACCTTCTCCAATCAGATTATTCCGAAGGGTGCGAAACTTCTTCGAACTTTCTTGGATGATATGATGTGATGTTTTTCAGGTTGAGCTTTAAGCTTTTAACTTGGGGGAAAATTGAAAAAGTGGAGAAAAAGAAAGTACCCAACAAGTCGACCGAAAGCTACAATTGGGAAATATAGCTCATTATTGATTGATTTGTAATCTATGCACGCATATTGTGTCGTTTAACTACGAAAAAGACCATCGATGGTTGTGGGTGATTATTGTGCCAATTTGTTGAAGTGACATTACGATCAATGTCGGCCAAGTTTCTCATGTAATTTAATCCTGCACACACATGAACACATTTGCGTGTGGATATTCTTGTTACCTAGTATTAGTTATTGAAGGTAGGCTTAACTTTGTGGTGAATATTACTTGATGGTACTGATTTCGGATTGCTTGGTTCGCAGAGATGCTCTTGATGCACTGGGGTTGGTTCGTTATTGCTGTAGGCGAATGCTCATGACTCATGTTGATCTCATTGAAAAGCTTCTAAATTACAATAGTAATCCCTCTCTCCTTCTCTCCCTCTCACTCTCTTAACAGTTCAGTTTAGGAGAATGCTTAATTATGGCTCTACTGCCACTGACATTTGCACTTTGTTGCAGCTTTGGAGAGGACTGACAACACTTGATGAATGGATGAAGCCAGATACAGGAGAAGAATTTATTGAATGCAGTGGAGAAAATTACGTTCGTGCTTTAGTTAGCATCATGAATTTTCTTGCTACGAATGAGTTATGAACTATCTCACTGGATTAAAATATGTTTGTTGCGTGATATGGTTATTGCTTTTTGATAAGAAATTGGATGAGTATTGTTATACAGCAGACTTTTATTTTATTTTACTCTGAGTAATTGGCACTGTGAAGCAGCCATTCTTTTAAGATTCAAGAGCTAATTGATAGAGATGATCATATAAGAACAAAAGTAGTTTAGATTTTGTTATCTGTTGAGCAATGGAGTCAATTTTGTTTGTTTGGATGATATTCTGTTCCGGTGCTGGCTTCATCTTTGTAGGCTCTACTTATATGGAAGAAGGGAGGGGATATTTACTGATATCTCTGCTTGGATCTTGACTAACTTTAGCCACTGTGGGAAATGACAATTTCAGAGAGAGCAACTTGTTTCTTGTGCCTGTTATTCCTACCTCATGTGGATAGATGTCCGGCACCGATCTTGTCTGACCTTATCCTCCCCACTGATGGGATTGGCGGCTTCTTTCCTTTTTCCAATTAGGCTAGCGTCAACCAAAAAAAAAAAAAATCCCCAAAACTTTAAAGATAAGAGAGTGACTTTCACTTTCCAAATTGTTGTGACTTTGTCTCTTTAACAAAAGCAAAAGAGAAAAGTGTTGAAGAAAGAGAGGAAGAGTGAGCAATGATAAACAAAAGATAGATTTGTTCACAAATGCATCAAAAATGCATTTTGTTTTCCATTTGCATTTTTAGTGGATTGGTTAGCCATTTTGATTAAAAAGAAAAAAATTGGCTAAGCCATTAATTAGGAACATGGGCAGTCTCCCCAACTCCCAAAATATTTCTTAAACAATTTTTTTTTTTTTTTTTTTTTTAAAAAAAAATCCCTATATCAAATTTTTACTCCTGAATTTTTATTTTTATTTTTTTTACCTCACATCTAAAATATGATTTCCATCTTGATTGAGAGAGTGCTCTAAGTGAGCGTTGCGGCTAAACCAGTATGTAAGCCAACGATGACACGTATGCAATGATATATGCTATTATTATAGTTTTTTTTTTTTTTTTTTTTTTTTTTTATGTCCACACAAGAAAAGAAAATGAAAAATTCAAACTAATGACCCCGCTCAATTAAGCGTAGTCCACAGTTGATTGAACTACTTTTAAGTTAAGACTGTTATCATTGTAGTTAATGCTCTTACATCGGCTTCAATTTTAATGAAAAAAGAAAAAGAAAAGAAAAGAACAAGTATTTTCTTCATTTCCTCCAACCAATACGCAATACCTTTCCATTTATGCTTGAATTACAACAAATTCCGATCTCAAGGGATAGCTTGATTGAAAGGGCATCGGATCGAATCTCCTTCCATTCTTCCTCCCCTCGAGGCCGGATTTAAAAAAGAAAAAGAAAAAACAATTATAACAAATTCCTACTATATATATATTCTATAGAACTATAAAAGAAAGACGATTTGTCCTGCTAAGAAGAAAGAATAAGTAATTCTTTCAAACGTATACAGGAAATTATACACCGAGACAGACGAAGACGTGGCACTTAGAAAACAGAATGAAGTCAACGGAGTTGAATCTGAGCAATATCCTGGCTTAACTCATCCACAGTCTCATAGGATAGAGCTCGATCAAGAGGCAAGGGTTCGCTTAGGGGCTGATCGGAGAAATTGAGACGAGAACGTGGCCCACGACGCCTTGGTGCCGGTGGGGTCCTCTGGCTTTCATCATCTCCCATGCTGCAGAAGAAGACCATTAAATTTCAAAGCCTAAATGAAGGAGAAAGAAGATAATTTCAACGTTTGATCGAGATTAACTACCTACGAAAAGACAAGTGTTCTGCCGGCGGTGTGCTCACACGATCAGACCGGCGCCGAGGAGTTGTATAATTAAAGTGGAATTGCTTTGCAATCTGAACCTGGCAACAGTAGCATCAACAGAACCATATTCCATCATCAACCCAAAATCACAATTGCTCCAGTACCAGAGAGAGAGAGAGAGGGGTGAGCTTACAGCTTTTCTAATTTTTTTAGAAACATGAAAAACAGGCTTCAGTTGGTCGTGGCGCAAGTGGCAAACTATTTTGAGCTTTAAATTCATGAAACAAAAAGGAATTAGAAACCCATATATATAGCAACCTGAAGACTGAAGAGAGCGTATAATTAGAAAGACTTAAAGTATTATAATTCTCAGCCATGCTATATATAGCTAAACCGACAAGAATATCAGGGTTTAAGTACTCCTTAAGATGGTACCCATAATGTAAAAATTTCCAAAGTTTCTAAAAATAAGGGAAAGGAAAACATATATATATATCCAATCCAACTATCCATGAGGATTTCAATGATAACAGACAAACAAGAAAATACCAGCAACTCCGGTGGAAGCGACTCGAGACGTGACTCCGACCGTGCCGCCGACATTGTTGGAACACAGGAACAGTTATTTCCGGTAGGAAAATCCTTTGGTTCTGGAGAGGGAATTATAACGAGATCCAAAACGCACGCGGGTTCGTATTTCTATAGGCTGGGGGTCACCGGTCACTCCTCCTCAGTCACAAATTGGGGACATGTGGGCAGTGGGCTCCTCCTGTCTTTCTTCTTCTACAAGGAAAAGAAGGGACGGTCATTCTTTTTTCAGATTTTCTATTTGAACTTTGTCTTCTTCGTTCAGTCCACAAAGTATCAAAGTTTTCCTCAACTCTCGTGTGTAGTGGACACGTAAAAAATAAATAAATAAAGTGTCAAAGTCCGAAACAATTAGCTAGGTGGCTTTTGTCATGTGCAATATGGACTATAAGAGTATATTGGAGATTGGGTTTGAAAAATAGAATTTTAAAGTTAAAAAGAGTTTTTAGATAAAAATTTTAAATTTTTGTTAAAAGTTTTTTTTTAAATTTTTTTTTTGACTACTTTTAGGTTTTTTGACCCTTAAAAGCACTTTAATTTTTTTACCAAATTAATACTTTTTTTTTTTTAAACGAACTTTTTAAATATTAAAAACACTTTTAAGTTTCTCAAACGCCATTCTAAATAGGCCATAAACTTCTTTATTTTCTGCAATATACAGGGAAAGGAAGCGTGCTTTCAAGTGGTCAATTGTTGAAAGAGGCTCATTTTAACTATTAAGTTGGCACGATAGAGTTAGCTCCATCTCTAGCTAACTTCAATTTTGCCTTTGCCGCCTTCAGTTAAAGAACGCCTTTTTAAGGAAATATTAATATCTCCTTTATATATATATATATATATATATATACATATTATAAGTACTTTGCAAGACGAAAAAACTTCAAGAGACAAACAGAAAGAGAAGATACTTCCGACTAACAAGGGAGTAGACAGTAAGGGGAGGAAAAGAGAAAGTTGTTAGTAGGGACCGACCGGCTTTCAATTAGAAGAGGGATTAAGGGTCAAATTTTTTTCAGGATAGAGACCAATTTACAAAAAAAAAGAAAAAAAAAAGTTACTTTTTTAACCGGTCCCCTTAAATCTGTCTATTATAAAAACTTTACTAAAACAACCTCATTCGAATGGATTTGGATCTCATTAGTCCATAATAAACTGAATGGTATCCAATTTATGGTTAAAATTTCTTTAAATAAATCTTATAACCATAAATATGTCATTTGTCTTCTTAATAAAAAAATTATAAAAAGTTAATTAATATTTTAAAAATAAATAAATAAAAAAAGTAACTGGCAACCTATAAGGGGTGGCCAAAGACTTCTTTCTTTTTTCTTTTTCTTTTTTTTTTTTTTT
>CM017322.1:40892484-40997067 GCA_006937295.1 Carpinus fangiana
AGGAAAATGCTAGGGGTTCTCCCCGTAGGTTCTCCTGGTGTTCTCCCAGCCACACGTAAAACATGATTTAAGAAAAAATAAAATTGTAGTGGCCTCTACCACCGTTTTTTTAGGCATTAGCATCAAATTTGAGGCATTAGCACCAAATTTGTGAGGCATTAGCACCAAAATTGAGGCATTAGCATCAAATTTAGGATGATCAAATTCATTTTGGGTGATACCATCCCTAAAGGGTTAACCTTTCACCTTTAGGTTTTAGTTTTGAATCCAAAAACAAGTTTTAAAGCATTAGAACTTAAATATTAACTAATAAAAATTAATCTATTAGCAAAAAAACGGTATTACAATTTTATTTTTTCTTAAATCATGTTATACGTAAGACTGGGAGAACGCCAGGAGAACACTATGGGGAGAACCCCTAGCAAACCTCATATATATATATATATATAAAAGATCTCAATTAATGATAACAGATAAACAAGAAAAAATACTAGCAAATCCGGTGGAAGCGACACAAGGCGAGAGTCTGACTCACAGCCTTGAACTGGAGGTCTCTTCGGAGTCGCCAACATTGTTCGCTGAAAATGTTTGGAGAGTCTTTTAGTTTTGGAACTAATCAGCATAATGAAAGGTCCATATCATATGTAGAAAAGCTATGGGAAGAAAACAATTTTACTAGCGTTGGAAAAGCTAATTTAAAGTGTAGGGCTACTAGGGCTGACGGGTGTCGGTCAATTTATAGGGCATATATATAAAAAAAAGTGGGACTGCTTTGGCAGACCAATAGGCTGGGGTCCTGGGGAGGCTTGCTTCCATGGAGGCTGTGAACTACAAGTTGGTCGTTTTATTTATTTATTTATTTTTTTCAACAATTAGTTATTTATTTTTCAATAGATGAGAGACGGTCAAAAATTACAAACACCAAAGCAAAATTACACGGCCAGTCAAAGAGAAAGAGGCCACAAAAAAGAAGTTACCATGCGGTGTCTTTACCACGTGGGAAAACTATTAATCTAACTAGTGGTAGCTGTCTAAGGTGAGTACGGGCACGTTGTTATCAATCTTGGTGACAGTGCAGCTGTCAAAAGAGCTGTCAGAGTGACTATTAGGGTGTTTGACAAACACTACCGCTTTATGAGTCACATTTAAAAGGAGAAATTTCATAGAATTTTCTTAAATTTTTTTGTTTTTGAAATATTTTTTTAACTTTAAAAACTCTTAATTTATTTTTAAAAATTTTTAGTTGCTTTTAATTTATTAGGGTTTAAAAAATTTTAAGAAGACCAAAATATTCATAATTTTTATTTTTAAAAAAAAAAAAAAAATCATTCTTAAAGATGAAATTTTAGATAAAAGTTACCGTTTTAAATTCTAACTTCCCAAACGTTTTTTTAAAAAATAAAAAGCAAGAGTATTTTGGTCTTTTTTTTTAATTTGTAAACCCTAAAATGTACGGAGGGTCCAAATTGAGAGCAATTGAAAGTTCAGAAGGATAAATTGAGAGTTTCTAAAGTTTGAATGAGGTATTTCAAAAAGGGTAAAAATTCAAAGGGGTTTACTGAAATTTCTCTTATTTAAAATAATAATAATATAAAAAAATTAAAAAATTGGTATTAAAAAGAGAAAAAATTTTGTTTTGTAGTACTTTTTATATTTGAATAGTAGTAAAAAGTAAATATAGTGATAGAAAAAGTAAATTATATGATATAAAGATGAGAATATTTTAATATTAATTTTTTTATAAAAAAAATAAAGTGAATAACATATAGAAATGTGGGAGAATATAGTGAAGTTTAACAAATAAGGCCAAGTAGAAATGTTCAAAGATTACATAAAGAAGATAAAGACAGCAGTAGGAGAAGACAGAACAGCAACTCTGCTTTCAAAAAGTATATTCGCAATGTGTATAGCGAGCGACGACGTACATTGCAAAAGACTTATTTGTCCACACCATTCAGGAGTGCAGATTATGATATCCCTGGATATACTGATCTAATGGTTAGATCGGTAGCAAGTTTCTTTCGTATATGTTTCTAATTAAACACACAACGTGATTGCATTACTGATATCTGATCATTTGACAAACTTGTTTGTTAGAACAGGTTTTCTCATGCTGGAATATCAATCGAAAGCACCCACAAGGCTGTAAAAGAGAAGAAAAATAAGCAAATGAGTTTATCGGTATGGGTCGGCGGAAATGACTCGGATGGTTAAGTTTTAGACAAAAAGATTGACAAGGTATAAAACATTAGTATAAAATTATATAGGTTAACTTTAACCTAACTTATTTAATTAAACGTATCATATCACTCAATTTTAATCCGTTAATTTTGTGTTTATTTTGTGATAAGTTTGCAGATCTTGTTAGCCCTAACAGTAACCCTAAAACAATCTGTCGAATATATCTTCATCCAGACTGTCTTGTTCCAATGGAAAAATTGAAACAAATTAGAACTATTATATATCCACAAACTCTGCAGTATCTTTATAGTACACGTCAACGGATTTTATGCATGAGGATAGTTGTTTACTATAATAAATTTTTACTATGTCATGCATATGTTATGCTCTTGTCATGTGATTTGGCTATATGTGGCAGTAGCATTTATCAGGGAAGATTTCCTTCCCCTTCCACTAAAAAAAACATGCATTCACTGTTTATTATTTTCTTGTTACGTCACCATTTGGTGACATGGTAGTTTACAATACATTACAAAAAAAAAAAAAAAAAAAAGTGTAGTGTGTCTGGTTTAGTGCGCACGATTGTTTGCTGTCTGGCTAACTTTAGTTACCTTTTGGTTAAACTTTTAAAGGAGGCCCCGAAGGAAAGAATGATCATGTCTATGACTATCAGGGATATATATTTATATATATAGGCCAATCTTCTGGCCTTTTATGAGAACGTGGGCGAATTTTCATCGATGGGCTGATTAAGTTCGTTGAACGACGACTGAGTGGATATCCAACAGCCGTGTGAGCCTCGAGAGTTGACTGAGTGCGAAATCACAAGGATTTTAATTTGGCCTCCTGGTACCTTGCTGGCATTTTTTGAGAACGTGTGGTCAGGGGCAAAAGAGGTGGCATGCACGGCAATTTGAGTCGAGGGAAAAGAAATCAAGGCATTTTACACAAAAGTCAAATGAGAAAACAACATGTTTCACAGCAGCCAAATACGACTTTGGTTCATTATTTTTATATATCAATGGAACTTGTGGCCCAAAACGCAATGATAAATTGATGCATCAGTACTACTGGAAAAATAAAAAATACACAAGCATCCATATACATTAATTAACACTGGTTTCGGATTACCAGCAAGAACATTCAAAAAGGACTACAGGGTTTGTTTCGCAACCGTGGATTAGTGTTTAGTCAGTGGCAGAGTCAGAAAATTAGCATCGGAGGCATTTTTTTTTAATGAATAAAAATATTAAAAAATAATTAAATATACAAAAATTGATTTTTTATTTTTTATTATTTTTTTAAACTTTTTGGCTTTGCTTGCAAGTTCAACAAAATGCTAGACATGATTGCATGCCTGACCCCTGTATCCCACTTTGTTTATTTTTTTTTTTATTTTTTTTTTCTTTCATGCCTTAACTTGCCTACTGTGTTGTTAGTTATATTATTTTAATTATATATACTTTATTAATTAGTTATTATTTAGGATGTACACGTGAAATTTGGACGAAATCACGTGAAATTTTATGTTAATGAAACGGTGCATGCCGTTTAGTGAAACTGTTCATCATCTTCTTCCTTTCATTTCTCTGCATTTCTCTAAAACCCTTTCATTTCTCTGAAATCCTTTGATTTCATGGCTGGTCCTAGGGCATAATCATGGCTATTTTTTTTAACGCCCCAAGTTCTAGAGATAAAGCGACTAGGAGCAATTGTAACACATTCGTAATAAAAATAAAAATCTTCCTACTATATAATCACCACTAAAACATAACATCACCAAAGTACTATAAACTTTCATTATGAAATCACACACACATAATGTGATAGTATTCAATAATTTCATAAGCAGTACAGTTACACAGTCTATGCTTGTTCCAAGCGGTCTACTCTACAGAATAGAGTTCCAGACACTATGCTTATGTGTCCCAGCCTAACCCATGTCCTCAATACTAAGATATAAAGGGCAAATCTGAAAAATATGTATAAGGAGAAGGGTTGAGTTCGACAACTTAGTAAGTAGCCACAACACCAAATGCTATAAAATATGCTATGTAAATTTTTATGTCATAATCTCTGTCATGTACAACAATAATTTATGCAAAATAAAGCATAATAGTTGCAAAATGAGTAAGTAGCACTTTCTTTAATTTTTACTTTTATTTCAAAATAATTGTTTTACCTTTTGACCCATAGTCACAATTTTACCACGAGTGGCGCACGTTTGGCTTGTCCCGAAGGACCCATCAGCTCATCCTGTCGTCACAAGGGAGAGCTACCAGGTTAGAAACTTCCCTAGGTGAAGGCCACCTGGCCGATAACACATATATTATCTATTAATTTAGGTAGTATTTGGCACAACAGTCGTACCAAATTTAGGTACTCGCAATTGTACGAACCGTAGTTCGTATAACGTTTGCGCAAGTACCGAGATCGAACCACAAGGGATCGTGTATTGTTTATGCGAAAATAACTTTGAGTCTAGGTTAGTGTTACTTTAACCTAGCTCCGATGTGGGTGATTGGTGACAACGACAATTTAAACTAAATTAACGCAAAAATGTAAAATAAAATAAAAACACCAAGGCTGAGGGTTTCACCTCACCATTTCAACTATGCGAATTGAAAATGCTAAGCTAACTTATCCATCTATCAGTTAAAAATAAAGCTTTATCTCTTGCGCCTATCGAAGGATTCAAGGAATCCATCCATGTGATGAAAGACAAACCACAAACGATTTAAGGCCCAAAGGATCCAAAGTGAATGTGTTAAGACACAAACTACTAAGGATAAATGGGCGTAAACCGAAGGATGGAATGTATCCATCGAACAAAAAACCAAGAATAAACGACTACGGTGCAATCTCACTTGGTTTTGTCACCAAACCAAGTGAGAAACGATTTAAGCACCAAATAAATAACGGAAATAATTAACTTAAACAAAAGCAATAAGCATAAAATCCATGGTGATGCTACATCCTCAACCTTAGTTGAGGATTTAGCCTCCCATGTGATAAGGAAGCATAAATGAACAAAAGTAAAGCATTAAAATTAAATAAAATAAAAGTTTACAAAGAAAATGGGCAGAGCAGGGCCTAAGGTGGCAAACTGCTATAAAAAACACGCCCAAAACTCAAAACTCTCGACAAAATGGACCTAGGGTCCTATTTATTGGCGGACAGGTCATTGGCCTGCGTTCGAACGTAGGCAGTGCATTCGAACGCACCAGTTATTTGTGGTCGAACGTGGGGTATACGGTCGACCATAAATAACTGCCAGGGCCGGCTAGGATTTCCGTGAGACGCGGGCTGACTGGGCATGCGTTCGACCGTTGCTCCTTGCGTGCGACCGTCAGTGCGTTCGAACGCACCAAGTGAGGTCGAACTCACTTGGCAGGAATCCACTTCTTCATTTTAAGTCCACTTTGCCCTTTGCTAGCCATGATTTAATCCGTTGACCTGCACATCATAAAACACTAAAAACACTATTGTGACTATCTCAAGCCGGTTATGTGAAGAAGGTGTTAGAGAGGTTTAGCATGGAGAATACAAAATCTGTAAGTAGACCTTTGGCGAATCACTTCCGCTTGTCTACCTCACAGTGTCCAAAGACAGTTGAAGAAACTGAAGACATGTCAAAGGTCCCATATGCCAGTGCAGTGGGGTGTCTAATGTATGCTATGGTATGTACCAGGCCAGATTTGGCTTATGCAGTGATGTGGTGAGCAAATACATGGCAAATCCGGGGAAGCAGCACTGGGATGCAGTTAAATGGATTTTTAGATATTTGAAAGGTACTACAGACTACGGCATTACTTTTGTCAGAAAAAAGAGTGATTTGTTAGCTGTGGGATATGTGGATGCAGATTATGCAGGGGATTTGGATGACAGGAGATTGACCATGGGTTATGTGTTCACTCTTACAGGAGGACCTATATGTTGGAAGTCTATGATCTAGTCTACGGTTGCAATGTCCATGACTGAGGCAGAGTACATGGTGGCGGCTGAAGCTGCAAAGGAAGCTTTGTGGCTTACAGGGTTAGTCAAGGAGCTGGGTATTCAACAAGGTAGAGTTTCACTACATTGTGATAGCCAGAGTGCAATTTATTTGGCAAATAACCAGGTGTATCATGCGAGAACCAAGCACATTGACGTGAGGGTTCACAAGATTAGGGAATTGGTTGCTACAAGTGAATTGTTACTTGAGAAGATTCATACTTCTGAAATGCAGCAGACATGTTGACAAAGCCAGTTACTGCAGATAAGTTCAAGCATTGCTTGGACTTGATAAATGTCTCCAGGTGCTAAAGAGGAGAAGAGAGAGGCGGCATCCCCAAACCTATCAGTCCCAGGTGAATCCAAATGATTATATTCGAAGAGGTGAATACTCGCCAATGTGGAGATTGTTAGAGTTAGTGGCTTATATTAACACCATGGAAGGTCAAGTAGACTGGAGCGATGTTCACGGAGCGGGAGTTCATACAATTTTTGTACAATTCCGTACAATTCGTACCCTTTCCGTACAGGGTATTTTGGTAATTTCCGTATGGTCCATACAAGTTCGTACCGCATCCGTACAAGTAGGTTTTAGGGACTTTTCCTATATATATATATATATATGCTATTGATGTAAACCTGGTTTTAAGATTATCATCAGAATAATAGCCGTCTCTCTGTGGACGTAGGCAAATTGCCGAACCACGTTAAATCTGTGTGTCTTTCTCTCTTGATCTCTCTCTTTTAGATTCTATATAGTATCACTCAAAACCATGATTTTCATTCATTAGTAAGCTTAAAAAGTTAAACTCCATCTTCACAATGAATTGGAATTTAAAGTCTAATCACTTACAATAAGTAAGCTAAGGCATTACAAGTTCGAAATAGTGTAAAGTGAACTAGCACAAAACTATAAAGCTTCCAAATAATTTCAATTTGTAATGTCTCAATATCTCAAGATTCACTGAAAGTCCTATCAGAATGAACAACAATGGCATTTTTTTTTCTTTTCTTTTCTTTTCTTTTATTACTTGGCTCTGTAATGTTTAGTTCTCTTAAGCTTTCTAACTGACCCATGTAGCGAGTGTTGAGTCAATAACTCCCAAACCATATGGTTTTAGGGCATTATGTGTAAAAACACCCCTAAGGACTTATTAACTCAAGTCAAAAAGGTTACGAAACTAAACTAGCCATAATTTAACCAAATCAAAATTTTTCACCGTTTGATATGAACACTCAATGCTTAATGAAACAAGAGGTCCAGTTATTGAGTGGAAAGTTTATCAATGATCATCATATTTATTTATTTTTTATTTTTTATATTATGCCAAAGTATCCAACCAACAAGTCATCCAATTTCACCCAAGACATAGAAACATATACATCAAAATCACATGTCATACCCCACAAATCATGTGCTAATGTGCTTGTGTTAGAACAGATCAAACATGTGAATTCTCAAATGCCTAAAGTAAGTAACAAACTTAAAAATTCAACATCAGATCATGTGTTCAAAATTTTAAGCTCACTGATGAAATCAAATCACAATTTTTTCAGATCAACCAAAATTTTAAGACAACATGAACCTGCATTTTTCTTCCAAAACGGGACAAAGTGTGTGTAAATGTGCCTCCCATACCCCCAGGCTTAAATTACACATTGTCCCCAATGTGTAAATATCATGGAAAGATCTTACCCGGGAGATGGATGAAACTGTTTGGAATAAGTTTGACTCAAAGCATTCCCCTCAAACTTGAACTCAAGCACACTTGTCCTTGAAAAACAAAACACTAAAATAAAAATGGAAAACAAAAACAAAAATAAAACAAAACAAAGCGAAAATAAAATCAACAAGAAATAAAAGGATATGCTATGAGGTGCCTCCCATGAGCTCTAAGTTTCATGTCTTTAGCTAGACTGTGTGGCTGCTCACTGTTGTCCCCCATATAGTGTTAGTCAAAACTTTTGTCAAACGGGTGGTGTGCAGCTTTTCATCCCAAGTAGTGAACAACCACTCCAAAAACTTTCCAACCCCCAAGTGCATGCATCAAATCCACCTTGAAGACGAAGCAAAGCCCACCAGGGATGCACAAAGAAGACTAATTAAACTCGCATATGAAGGAGGTAGTCATGGCGGAGATATTGAAACTGTCAGATGTTGGCATTATCTACCCCATCTTTGACAGTAAATAGGTAAGTCTAGTTCAAGTTGTTCCAAAGAAGAGTGGGATCACAGTAGTGAAAAATGAAGATGAGGAACTAATACCTATAAGAATAACCGCTGGTTGGAGGGTACGCATTGATTACAGAAGACTGAACAAGGTGACCAGAAAAGACCATTTTCCCCTACCCTTCATTGATCAGATGCTGGAAAGGTTAGCTGACCATAGTTACTATTGCTTTTTGGATAAGTACAGTGGATACAACCAGATTGCAATAGCATTAGAGGACCAAGACAAGACCACATTCACATGTCCTTTTGGCACATTTGCTTACAGAAGGATGCCATTTGGATTATGTAATGCACCAGCCACCTTTCAAAGATGTATGATGAGCATTTTCTCCTACATAGTGGAAAAATTCAATGAGGTATTTATGGATGACTTTAGTGTTTTCGGTTCTAATTTTGATGAATGCCTCCATCATCTAAAGAGCGTCCTCAAGAGATGTGAAGAATGCAACTTGGTGCTAAATTGGGAAAAGTGTCATTTCATGGTACAACAAGAAATTGTGTTGGGTCATTCCATTTCCAGCAAGGGTATTGAGGTGGACAAGGCCAAAATTGACATCATTTCAAAACTCCCCCTTCCTATGACAGTAAAAGGTGTCAGAAGTTTCCTTGGACATGCCAGATTCTATAGAAGGTTCATCAAGGATTTCTCCAAGATCTCTAGACCCCTATGTGCATTGCTAGCCAAGGACACCAAGTTCAAATGGACTAAAGAATGCATGGTAGCTTTCAACACATTGAAGAAATTGCTCACATCTGCACCAATAATGATGGCACCTAATTGGAGCCTTCCATTTGAGTTGATGTGTGATGCCAGTGACTTCGCCTTGGGAGCTGCCTTGGGCCAGAGAGTCAATAAGGTACCTCATACTATTTATTATGCTTCTAGAACTTTAAATGATGCGCAGCTAAATTATTCTACTACTGAAAAAGAATTGTTAGCTGTCATTTTTACTTTGGAGAAGTTCAGATCATACTTGATTGGCTCTAAGGTTATTGTATTCATTGACCATGCTGCCTTGAGATATTTGTTTGCCAAGAAAGAGACAAAGCCTAGATTGATCAGATGAGTACTCTTACTGCAAGAGTTTGACTTTGAGATTAGATATAAGAAGGGTAGTGAGAATGTAGTTGTAGATCACCTATCCAGGCTACTTCATGAAGAAGAAGAGGATGAGCTGCCTTGAATGAAAATTTTCCGGACGAACAATTGTTTGCAATAGAGGTACAACTTCCATGGTATGCAGATATTGTTAATTATCTATCTGCCAAGGTTTTTCCTCCAGGAATGTCTAGTCAAGAAAGGAAGAGGTTGATGTCTAAATGTAGACATTACCATTGGGATGACCTCTATCTTTTCAAATTTTATCCTGATCAAATCATCAGAAGGTGTGTCTCAGAGGAGGATCACTTGAGCATACTGTAGCAGCAATTTACACAAGACACCCTTGAAAGAAAATTTCTCTCACTTACCCCCTGATCTTTCGTTTTCTCTCACTTTGAACCCCTAAACCCTAAACTCACTGTTTTGAGCCCCAAAATGACACCATTTTTGGGCATCAAAACAACACCATTTTTTGCCGTTTTGGGCATTAAAGAGTCCAAAGTGGGAGAAAACAAAAGATCAGGGGGTAAGTGAGAAATTTTCGTTCATGGATGTCTTGTACAAATCGCTGGAAGATGGGGGGAGCTTTCTGAAGTATCTTCAAACAAATAATATAAATCAAATTATTATGTATTAATAATTTAATATGTTTATTAATACATTTAGGATTCTTAAAAATATATTTATATATAACCGGTTTTTCCTAAAAAAATTGGTAATTAATTAGCGTCATTAATTGCGTTAATTAATTATCATATCACATACACACACACACACATATATATATATATCAACTTTAAGGTAATTAATTATATTTCAAGAGTTTTTCATATATAAATTATTTAATAAATTAAGTATTATTAATTTCTCAGTCAAATAAGGAAACAAATAATATAAATCAAATTATTACGTTTAGTTAGTTTAATATGTATATTGATATGCTTAGGATTCTTTCTCAAAAAAAAAAAAAAAAGATATGCTTAGGATTCTCAAAAAATATATATATATATAATCTTAGTGTCACTAATTACGTTAACTATTATAATCTATGTATTATTCTTGCTAACTTTTTTTTTGCTTTATACTATTCATTTTAAACATATATACTTATAGGAACAAGATTTTTTTATTTTTTATTTTTTATTTAAAGAGGTGATATATATATCGATACGTCTTTTTTACTTATAATGAAAAATGATGTGTTTAAATTATAATGAAGAATCTCGTGTATAACAAGAGTCCTGTGTATAACGCGTGTTATAAAAATTGAATCGATTAAAAATTGAACCGATTCATGTGTTTTAAGTGAAAAATTGAGGATTTTGTATTTTTTAAATTGTGCATTTAGTATCTTGGCCATTGGACTCTGACACCGACTTAGTCTCTATATATAACTCAACCATTCCTCTCAAAAAAAAAAAAAAACTCAACCATTCAAATAGGGTTTTCTCTTGTTTTATCTCTTTCTTGCTTCTAGGTTATATCTATGTTTAGCGATATACTGTTGTATGTTTAGCGATATACTATTATATAACCTTTACTATGTTTTTATTTTGATTTTGATTTTGATTTTTGATTGAAATAGGCATAATAAATTTTTTTACACAATTTTTTTAACCTATAATAAAAAAAAAATACAATGGAGATGTATTTTAAGTTTTGAAATTAAATTATAAGAAATTAACCTATAATAAAAAAAAATACAATGGAAATGTATTTTAAGTTTTGAAATTAAATTATAAGGAATAATGTCCCACACAAGGGTTATGAGCTAGTTGGTAATAATAGATTGACAACCACTTAAATTTAATTGTATTATAATCAAATACATCTCGACACGCCTAAGATCAAGTTAAAAAAAAATAAGGGTAATCTAAAACAACAAAGGTATTAGGCATAATTGTATATGTCCGAGCCTCATAAACTGCTTTCTCTTCCCCATTCTCAATCAGATCAACCCGAGGTTTATCTCGAACGGCGGCCTTCTTTGCAGCTTCAACAGCTTGCTTTCTCCCCTCTCAATTTCTCTAGCTCTCTCATTACACCAAAGTTGCCAAAGCGAAATAATTGTATGTGTCCGAGCATCAGAAGCTGCTTTCTTCCCCAATCGCAATCTCATTAACCTGCCGGTTACAGCAACATCAACCAAAGGTTCGTCCGGAGTGGCCTTCTTTGCAGCTTCAACTGCTTTATCCTCTCTCAATTTCTCTAGCTCTCTCCTCAATTCAACAAACAGCTCTCTCTCCATTACAAACAAATTTACAAAAAGGAAAAGCCTCACAAGTTGCTCTTTCTTCCCTAATCTCAATCTCATCAACATGAGCCTCTGGAAGGGCCATTTGATCAGCAACAGCAACATCAACCAAAGGTTCGTCCGGAGTGGCCTTCTTTGCAGCTTCAACTGCTTTATCCTCTCTCAATTTCTCTAGCTCTCTCCTCAATTCAACAAACAGCTCTCTCTCCATTACAACAAATTTACAAAAAGGAAAAGCCTTACAAGTTGCTCTTTCTTCCCTAATCTCAATCTCATCAACATGAGCCTCTGGAAGGGCCATTTGATCAGCAACAGCAACATCAACCAAAGGTTCGTCTTGAGGAGCCTTCTTTGCAGCTTCAGCAGCTTCTTTCTCTTCCCACATCTCAATCTCATCAACCTGAGTTTCCTCTGAAAGGGCCATTTGATCAGCAACAGCAACATGAACCATAGGTTTGTCAGGAGGAGCCTCCTTCTTTGCAGCTTCAGCAGCTGCTTTCTTCACTCTCTTTTTATGCATATATCTCCACCTTCTATCAAGTTTACGATTGGAAATCTTTTCCAAAATCTCAATCTCATCAACCTGAGGTTCCTCTGGAATGTCCTTTTTATCGGGAACAGTAACATCAATCAAAAGTTTGTCCGAAACGGCATTCCTTGCAGCTTGAGCAGCTGCTTTCTTCGCTTTTCTTCTCTCCTTCTTAGCGGCTGCTTTCTCTGCTTTTCGTCTCTCCTTAGCAGCTGCCTTTTCTGCATTTTTTTGTTCTCTCTTAACACGCCTTGCTTTGATGGTCTTAATTTCAGCACAAAGACCATCAATTATTTCTCGGTCAAGTAGCCACGGGCTATTTGACTCAGTATCAATCATAGTAACCACTATATTCTTTTTCTTAATTTCACCAGCCTAAATATAAAACACAAACAATTCAAAATGTAATGGTTCCAAAGGTTAAAAAAAAAAAGAAAAGCTAGTATTATTTATTTATTTATTTTTTTTATAAGTCAATGTATTATATACCAAAAAAAGCGCGAAGCGCCTAAGTACACAAGAGCGCGCCTCAAGCATACATAAGAAACCCAAACCAACAACCCAATGAAAGCACAAGCACGCCTCTAAGTACACAAAAAGTATACAAAGGAACAGAAAAGCTAGTATTGAACACGCTCTCATACCAATATACTTAGCATGGACTATAGGTGAAAAGTGAGTCACTCAAGACATCAAAACAATAAATGCCATGGGAATGCACTAGATAACATGCAGTTTAACTTGATTTAAGGCATGCCAAATCACCATTTGATTTATGGTGCTTGTCCGTGACCAATTGTACCATTCTAACATAATTCAGAGTAGGCGGTTCTTATTCTATTACCAATCATATCAGTTCAGCAGTTAAATTTACAATTTTGAACATTAATTTTGAAGAGCTCAAATCTCCTTTCCCACAAGCACGACCCAACAATTTAACAACTATGCATAAGATGATGGCTTATAATGAAGTACACATCCCCTTAAGAACCATACATGATTGTTGTGCTAGGTGTATTAAAGGTAGAACTAGCAAAACCAAAATCACTTGAATGCGAACAAAAGAGTAATGCTACATACACTCTCACTCCCACACTTATTGACGAGGCCTTTAAGGAAGCGTGGGTGTGGAAGTGAGAGAGTGGAAGTGAATGTAACATTACTCTAGACCTATATGACTCTTACCCCACAAAAGATTAAAAAAAAAAAAAAAGAGAAAGAGAAATTTACCTTGAGCAATGCAGCGATTGCAAGCGACAACGCTTCTGCCACAGAAAATTCTTCTTTGTAGTTCTTGCGTAGAAACTCATTCATCAAGTCAAGGTCTCTCCCAATCGCATAAGCCCCAAATTTTCCGACCCTCCCTCCTGGATCTGTCGCAAATAGTCCCGGTTGCCGAGTATAGGGATCAAAGCCCACAATAAGAGTAAAAAGGGCATATGGAATTCGATGGAATTTGCATGTTAGTTTTTGGGCATCGGCAACTTTAAGAGCTACGTACTCGGGACTTATCGGAGTCTGAAAACCACAGATACGCTGATGCTCGTTAATTTCAACCTGTACCCTCCATGCTAGGAGAGGGGCATCTTCCTCCTCCCCAGCAAAGGCTAGCATAGCTGGTGTCCTTTCCAAATCTCTCAATCTGCAAAACAGAATCAGCAGAAAAATATAACACATAAAAAGATCAAGAAAAAGATTGTACCACAATGATTAAAATCACGATGATAGAGAAAACCCTAACCCTAACCCTAGGCCTAGCTAGCAGATCAAAAAACCATGAAATGATTCTTGTAGAAACAGAAACAGAGATCGTTGATACCCGGGGCCCTCGATGGATATCTTCTCGAAAGCGACGACGATTACGTTTTTGCCGACGACTGCGACGATGGGGTTGCTTTGGAGAACGGTTTCGACACAAGATTGGGAAACGTTCTTACGTTCCCTCCAATCTGAGCTTAATTTTGGATATGCCTTCCATGCACTAGAAAACATAGATTTATCTCTCCTGAATCCAAACTCCAACAATTCCGTGTGTGAGTATCTTCGGGATTTATCACGACATAACTGGGTATTTGCTAACTCTAGCTTATCGAACGTCACCTTTGCCCTGGCCATGAAGAAGATCAAACCCTAACAGAACCTTATGGCCTCAGATTTAGATTTAGGGCTGAAGGTGTTAGGGTTTCGGTGGGATGGTGGAAAGGGGGCGGGGACTGGGGAGCAATGGCGGAGAAAAGCGAAGCTACGGTAAAAAGAGGAAAAGAGATAAGAGGCGCTGGGGTTGGGTTGGGCATTCATACGTGGAGCTCATCTACCTTTTTTAAAAGCATTGTTGCGTTTTAGTAGAAATCCGGCTTCTATGTGTAGTGGTCCCCGTTTGAATAAAAACGATGCAGTTTTGGGAAGTGAAAAAATATGTTTTTTTTTTCTTTTTTTTTTTTTAAAAAAAAAATAATAATAATAATTAAAAAACTTTTTAAAAATTAAAAAAAAAAAAATGTTAGGAGTTCTCCTCACAGTATTCTTTTGGGTTCTCCCATACTTACGTAAAATATGATTTAAGAAAAAATAAAATTGTAGTGGCTTCTACCATTAGTTTTTTAGACATTAGCACCAAATTTAAGGTATTAGCACCAAAATTAAGACATTAGCAATAAATTTAGGATGATCAAACCTATTTTTGGTGATATCACCTATCTCTTAAATAACTGTTATATACGGTGCATCGGTTTGCTACCGTGTCTCCTAAACGACCAATGTTTTATACCTCACGACGTTCACTTAGGCCAAAAAATAAAAATAAACTCACAAAATTTGTAGCAATTAGCACTTAAAACGAATTTCCTTGTGGTGAAAAAAAAAAAAAAACGGTGGTGTTGTATTTATCTCAGAACTTACCTGATTTATCATCGCCCTTTGCTTCCTCCCCATTATCGCTGGTGTTTACCTCTCCTGCATCCACCGGCACGGCCATCGACACTTCAGAACCCACACCCTCCACATCTCCTGTGTTTGATTCCATCTCCAAAACCCAATCTGCCATTCAATGCCACCTCCATGTATGGCCACTATTACAAAAACAAACAAGGTTTAGCGACACCTGGAATATGGGTGTTTTAATAAAACGTCCTTATAAGGGGATGTTTTAATGTGTAAATGCCTCTATTTAATTAATTAAGGATACTTTCTATTGAGGTGCCTTTAATTCAGGACGTTTGTTAGTTAGACGCCTTAATTAAGGGTACCTAATAGTAAAGCGCCTTTAAATAAGACCTCAATTAAATTAATTAAGGACACTTTTTATTTAAATGCCTTTAATTTGGGATGTCTATTAGTCAGGCGCCCTTAATTAGGGATGCCTAACCGTCAAACGCCATTAAATAAGACTCAAATTAAATTAATTATTCACACTTTCTATCCATTTGCCTTTAATTCGAGACATTTAACAGTCAAACGCATTTAAAGAAGACTCTAATCATATATATATATATAAAAGCCGAATCACTTTCAAAAGTGCCTTAATATTGCGACATGTGACGTTAACAATTTTTATTCTAATACTAAACCGGTTTTTTTAAGACATAATTTATGAATCGGTTTTTTAAGAGTGAACTGGTTTTTATTTTAACAACCAATTATTAAATTAACGTAATTAATGACATTTAATTATATTTGAAGAGTTTTCCATATATAAATTATGCAATAAATTAAGTATTTTTAATGTCAAAATCAAATAAGGAAATAAATAATACAAATCAAATTATTATGTATTATCATGTTTAATCACTTTAATATGTATATAACATAATATTATATGTTATAGTTGAATTAGATGAACTAAATGATAGGATGTAAAAATAAAATATATATATATAAAAAAACCCATTGAATTATTAATCAAAAATAATAAAAAATCGGTTTTTTAAGAGGCATAAATATTATTAACCAAAAATTTCATTGCATTATTTTTTATTTTTTAAAATATATAATTGTATAGATTGTTGGATTTTTACTCAACATAATGACTAGGTATTTATTTTTTATTTCATTAGCAAAAATAATCTTTATAATATATATATATATGATTAGCATCCTACGAGCAATTATATATTCGATATCCAAATCAAAGTGTAAAATCACAACAGTCATCTTGAAGCTTATTTTTGCTTAGTGTCCATTAGTTTATAAAATCGTTAATTGTTTGATATAACATGCTTTTTATTTGATATTTTTTCGAGGCTTATTCGCCTATAAGATTTTTTGTTTATTTGTATGATTTACTTAGATTTATATATTGGTGTATAATCTTTAATATGTCTTTTTTATTTAAAAGGGCGTGATATTTTTTTACAACCTATAAAGAAAAAGTTTGATAGAAATGTGTTTAAATTTTGAAATTAAACTATAACAAAGGCCGTGTTTGTTAAACGTTTTGCACTAAAACATGTTTGTGCATTGTTTGGGGGGCCCACATCTAATTATTTCATTTTTTCAACATTCTTTTACTTTTAACATCACATCATTCACTTTTTATTACTCTACAAATAAAAAAAATCACTACAAAACAAAATTTTTCATTTTTCTATACCAAGCATTCTTACTTTTTTTATTTTTTATTTTTAAAAAAAAAAAAAATTCTTACTTTTTTTCACATCTGCTACAGTGCAAAACCAAAATCAAACCAAAATTGTTTACCAAACGAACCCAAAGAATCACGTGCATTCTTTTTTCTACAACCAAAGTACTTTTTCGAATGTTTATAATTTTGAGTTTTATTTATATTGAAATCTAATAAGTATTACACCAATAATATTAGAAATTCTATCTAATTTTATATTAATGTTTTGATTAAGCAAAATTCAAGTTTTCATTTTACAATTATGAAAAGTAGATTTCATAATACTTATGAAAAGTACGATTATAATATAATCCTAAGAATCCCGCGCATTGCGTGGGTTATAAGCTCGTTAAATTAATTAAGGACACTTTCTATCCAGACACATTAATTCAGGGGACCTACTAGTCAGGCGCCCTTAATTAGCAGGTGCTCCGAATTAAGGGCACCTAACAGTCAAACGCCTTTAAATAAAATTCTAATTAAATTAATTAATGACACTTTCTATTAAGGTGTCTTTAATTCGAAGTGCCTACTAGTCAAGCATCCATAAATAAAATCTTAATTAAATTAATTAAAGATATTTTCTATTTAAACGCTTTTAATTCGAGGGGCCTAACAATCAGATGATTTTAAATAAGGGCACTCGGCTGAAAAGAGCCAGAAATATTTGAGGGGCTCGCCTTAAAATTATTTTTAGAAGCGCGAGTGCATGCCGAAAATCGCCCTCAAATTATAGTAAAAATTGCATTACATTATTTTTCTAATTATATATAGACATGAATTTAAAGGTCCTAACCAATATTTGTGGATGGAAAATGATTCTTGTGCTGCCGAGGCAAAAGTTTCATGGGATTCTATTTGTGTTCCTAAATGGGAAGGTGGGTTGGGGTTGAAAAGGTTGAATGATTGAAATAATTAAAACTTCTGTTTTAAAGCATATTTGGAACATTTTCACAAAATATGGTTCCCTTTGGTTAGCTTGGGTAATTAAATCGAAATTTGATAAAGGGTAGATGTTTTTGGTTTGCTTAAAGTTCTTCAACATGCATGCTACTTGCCTAATCTGATATCTCAAGTAACGATATATGTATAGCTAAACCGGCAAGAATACAAGGGTTCACTCTTTGACATGGTACGTACGTACCTACCCCATATATAATCTAAAAAATCACCAAAGTTTCTAAAAATAAAGGCTAGGAAAACAGTATCAAAAAGATTTCAATGATTACGGATAAAACAAGCAAATACCAGCAACTCCATTGGAAGCGACTCGAGCCATGACTCCGACTGTGTCCCCGACATTGTTCGATAAAGAGCAAAGGGTTCGACAGGGGACTGCTCAGACAAATCGAGACGAGAACCTGGAGGACGACCACGCTTATTTGGTGCTGGTGGGGGACTTGGGCTGCAGAAGAATATCATTTGAAATGAAGGGGAAAAAGAAAAGATGATTAAAAAGTTTGAGCTTAACTACCTTCGAAGAGCAAAGGGTTCGACTGGGGACTGCTCAGACAAATCGAGACGAGAACCTGGAGGATGACCACGCTTATTTGGTGCTGGTGGGGGACTTGGGCTGCAGAAGAATATCATTTCAAATGAAGGGGAAAAGAAAAGATGATTAAAAAGTTTGAGCTTAACTACCTTCGAAGAGCCAAATGTTCTTCTGCCGACGCTGTGGCCACAGGAGAGCGAGTCGGAGTTGCATAATTAAAGTGGGAACGCCTTGCAATCTCAATCTGGCCACATATCAGTGCATGGCATGCATATAAACACAACCATCCATGATCATCATCAACGCAAAATCACAATTGCTCAACAGAGAGACCAAGAGAGAGGTGAACTTACAGCTTCTTTAATTCTTTCAGAAATGCGAGAAACATCACTCAGTTGGTTGTGGCGCAGGTGGCGAAGTATTTCAACCTCAAATATATCATGACATACAAATAAACAACACACCAAATTAAAGAGACAAAATAAAAAATAAAAAATAAAAAAACAATGAGATATGCAAGTATTATGCGGGTCTTTCTAATTAGAGTGCTGCTATCATATATTTACTGCCTTTATTACAAGTTTTATTTTTATAAATTTACGTGGTATTCTTAGGCCCGGCTCAATGCATTTTGGGGCCTTAGGCGAAAAATTGAAATGGGGCCTAAAATTATTTTTTTAAAAGTAATTTTTTTTTTTTTTTAAAGTAACAATCTTCTTCTTTTTTTTTTAAGTCAAATATGCTCTTGCATTACTAGGTCAAATTATGCAATCATTTTAATTAGATTTAAAAATTTTCCATTATTCCCTATGTGAGATTCAATCAGTTTTTTTATTTTTCTATCTTCTTTTTTTTTAAAGTATTTAATCTTAATATTTTGTTTATTGCTAATAACAAATTTATTTAAAGCCCTATTTGAGATTCAACCAGTTTTTCTTTTTTTTTTTAAGTATTTTATATCCAAATGCATATTTTCAAGTATACATGTTTGATTAAAAATATTAACAAATTAAACAAACACAATTTATAAAAAATAAAAAAAAAATTCAGATTATAATAAAATAAATTACAAAAATAGAACAATAAAACCTGATTTGGTAAAGGAATTATGAGCTGAAAAAACAAAACCAACGAACAGAGGACCAACCAAATGAACCAACTGAGTTGAAATAACAAAACCAACTAAAAAAATTGTCAAAAACTCGTACAATAAATTGTCAGAAACCCACTAGAAAAATCATAAGTACATAAATAAACATTGCAAGAAAAAAAAATCAATTTTTTTATGAATCCTTACCTCTTTGATACACCTGATTCAAACAAAATACACCTGATTTGTCCTAAATTTGTGTATGGGCAGTAGGGTTGTCGCTTGTGGGGCATTATTTGGGATGGGATTTGTTAGATTTTTTTATTTATTATTTTTTTGCTCTATTTGGGATGGGATTTGTCAATTTTATTTTTTTTTCCTGAATTTGTGTATAAGCTGTCGCATGTGGGGCTCTATTTGGAGTGGGATTTGTCCGATTTTATTTATTTATTATTATTTTCTGAATTTTTATGTGGGCTGTTGCTTTCTCAATTTTTTTTTTTAAAATTATTCTTGTCTTATTAAATTGGGGCCTTATGAAATTGAGGCCTTTTAAATTACTTATTTTTTTATGGTTAGAGGCCTTAAATTTTGATGACAATTTTTTTTTTTTGGCCTTATGAAAAAAAAATTTGAGCCTTAAATTTTTTAATTTTTTTTTTTGGCCCTATTAAAAATTTTTTTGGGGGGCCTTAATATGCCAAGGGCCCTAGGCGAGCGCCTAGCTCGCCTAATGGTCTAGCTGGCACTATTCTATAATTAGAAAAATAACTGCACGGCGCGTGGGCCCACGCGCCGGCTAGTGAGATCCACACGCAGGATCGTGTGGTCCACGCGCTGGCGCTTGGAGCTCGGAATTAGCCACAGAGCAAGACGCCGGGTAGCTGGAACGCCGGTGATGCTGGAGGAAGGGCGCGTTGCGGCCGCAGGCTGATGGGCAAGAGTAGATCGGGCTCTAAAAACGTCGACCTTCAAGACTCCAAAAAACCGGCCAGTGGGACTTCGAGGGAGACGATCCACGACGGTGAAGTGGCCGGAAAGGAAGGGAAACCAGAGGGTTTGCCCTCCTCCCCAAGCTTGTTCATATGAGAAGTTTTCAGGTGAGAGGAGAGGTTTTTCGCTTTTTCCTATTCTTAATTATTTCAAAAACTATTAACTAACAACAAAAGCCGTACGTAGTACATTTTTTTCCTATTTATATGTAGACATGAAATTAAAGGTCCTGCAGTCTTCTTCTTCTTCTTCTTCTTCTTCTTCTTGAACAATGCAGTCTTATGTTTTAATAAAGACAAAGAAGCAAAACCATGGTTCCAAATTAATAAGGCCACCAAAATTTCAATGAGAAGCATAATAGAATGATTTAACTTAAGGAGTAAAAGTTTCATAAAAGCAAAGATCTTTAGATCAATATTCTGTTTTGTAACTTCTAAATATTATCTAAAAGCTGATCGAACACAAATCTTCACAGCTTTCCACAAGCAAAAATTGCCCTCCGATTCATATTAAAGAACTTTTCTGTGACTAAAAGTCTAAACCAGTCAAAGAGTGGATTAAAGAAACAAGCACATGAAAGTATATATAGAATGTTTCACTCTTTGACATTGGAATAAAATGATTTCAGGTAAACAAGCAAATACCAGCAAATCCATTGGAAGCGACTCAAGCCATGAGTACTCTGACTCACTGTTCTGAACTGGAGTTCTCCTCCGAGTCCCCGACATTGTACGAATATCGGAACAGCTTCTCTACTTGGAAAGTCCTATGATTTCGGACTTAGATCCTCTCCAAGTTAGTTGCTTTTAGATGGCAGTTTTATCGTTTCAAGGTTTTTTGTCTTTTATTTAGACAAAAATGCCCTAAAAAAGCAAGTAACTTGTCCCTGAAATTGAGAGGATCCTTCTCCTATGATTTCAGAGCAAGTACGTCTCCAACCATTTGATTTTTTCGTTGACTTAAACAGCTAGCGTATAAAATGTTTGTTTTACCACTATGAAATTTCTAACAATACAAGTATACAACCATGACCTTAGATTTTTTTTTTTTAAAAAAAAAAAATGGAAATTTCAGTTGCCCTCTAAACTTTGGCCACTTTTGCAAATACTTCTCAATGTTCAAAACCTTTCACTTAGGTGTATCAAAGTTTGGTTTTCTCTCACTTAGGTATATCAAAGTTTGGTTTTCTCTCAATTTACTTATTTCGTACAGAAAATCATAACAGAATGCCAATTTTACTCCTGACTCCAAAACTACAATACCCACCCAACCCAAAATGACATCGCTTTGGCCATTAATTTTTTTTTTATTTTTAAAGAAAGATGATTTTTTTTAAAAAAAAAAAAAAAAAAAGATGAGCCACCCCTTGGCCAAAAATCAAAATGGGGTGGTCCGGCCACTCCATTTTTGGCCAAGTGGTAGCTAGAGCCAACCCCAAAATGCCAAAAAAAAAAGTTTAAAATGGGTTTTGGGCTTTTGGAGGGCCTGGGGTGGCCCCCCAAGGTGGGGACCACACCGGACCACACCAGGCCCTTGGGGGTGGTCCAGCCACCCCCAAAAGCCCAAAACCCATTTTAACCCATTTTCACCTTTCTTTCTTTTTTGGCCTTTTGGGGGTGGCCGAACCACCCCCAGACCGGCTATGGGGGTGGCTCTAGCCACCCCCGATTTTCATCTTAAAAATAATAATAATAATAATAATAATAATAATAATGGCCAAAAGGGTGTTGTAGTTTTGTAGTCAGGGGTAAAATTGGCATTGGAAATGATTTTCTGTACGGAATGGATAAGGTAAGAGAAAACCAAAGTTTGATACATCTAAGTGAGAGGTTTTAAACATTGGAGGGGTATTTACAAAAGTGGCCAAAGTTCATGAGGTAAGTAAAGTTTCCAAAAAAATATTTATTTATTTATTTCAAAAAAATAAAAATAGAAATAAAAAATGCAAAAAAAAAGGAAAACGACCCACTGCGTGGCCTTGAGTCAGTCTACTCTAGATCCCCTGCAGTGGCAATGGGTCCTTTTAAAAAAATATATATATATATTGAAAGGGTATTTTGGTCATTTATGTTTCTTTCGTTAGGATTTTATGGAAAACCCTAATAGATGTGGTGATTGAAAGGGGCTTATAAATTAGCACCCCAAATCACTAAATTTAGAAGTTTAGGGGAAGTATTGAAAAAGTGGCGGTAGGTCAGGGTAAGTTCCTCCTAAAAAGTACTTATCGTATCAAGAAAAGAAAAAAAACAAAGAGTCATTGACAAATCCTAAGAAAAAAAAACAAAGATTGGAAGGCACTTGGAAGAGAATAGGCTTTATTTTTGCCATATGTACCTAAACTTTATATCTATAACCCCTTGCTTACCCTTATCCAAAACCCTGCCCAATATGGTAACCACCACCACCACCTTAACTAAGTGTTAAAATATGAAAGTACTAATTAAATAATTAAATATTTAAATATAGGTTTTTTACATCTTTTTCTTGATCCTTGGTTTTATGGTTCAGGATTTGAAGTGGCCAACAAAGGATGTTGTGGCACTGGGAACATAGAAGTGAGCATTCTATGCAACCACTTTTCACCAAATACATGTTTTGATGCCTCTCTGGATATATATTTTGGGACAGTTACCCACCCCTCATAGCAGGCTTATAAGATCTTCACCCCTCTAATCATAAATAAGCACATAAATGAATTCTAACAAATAATTAGATGAATATATATATATGAAATTACTCTTTATCTTTATCTTTAAACTTAATTTTTGTAGGAGAATTTTTTAAAATTGTTTGAATTGTATAATCATCAATTACTGACATTGGTAAATGTCTCAAGACAATTTAATGTAATTCAAATATAGGCTATAACTAAGAGTGTTAATTTGTATTCGCGTGTTGGATTTAGGTCGTGTTGAAATATTAGTATAAAATTATATAAGTTAGTTTTAACTCAACTCATTTAATTAAACGTATCATATCCATCAACTTTAATCTGTTAATTTATTGTTGAGCTTGTGACAAGTTTGTAGATCTTGTCGGCCCTAATTGTAACCCTAAAACAATCTGCCAAAATATCTTCATCTAGACTATCTTGTTCCAATGGAAAAATTGAAACAAATTAGAACTATTATATATCCACAAACCCTGCAATATCTTTATAGTACATGTCAACAGATTTTATACATGAGGATAGTTGTTTACTATAATAATATTTTGAGAAAACTTCACTTTAAACTCTTGAACTTTTACGCGATTTGACAAAACCCCTTCAAACTTTAAAATCTCTCAATTTAGATTCCTGAACTTTCAATTGCAATCAATTTGAACCCCCCTGTCAAATTTTAATTGTTAAAAGTGATATAATGCCGTTTATTCTCCTAATTTTCTTATAAAATTCTAAATTTATCTTTAATTTCAAATTAATTTTTTTAAAACAATATTATTAACCCCCCAAAAAAAAAAAAATCACAAGGTGNGAATTTAAAGTACAGTTCCCTAAATTTTTATTATATCATGCGTATGTTATGCTCTTGTCATGTGATTTGCCTGTATGTGGCAGCAGCATTTATCAGGCAAGAGTTCCTTCCACTTTCTGAAGTGTAAAAGGACATACAATTGAAGTGACGAAGCTCGCGAAGATAGGAAACCCAAAATACAGTTGGAAGGTAAAGTACATTTCCTAATAAACATAAAGATAGCCATAGATAATGACTAATAACAACTCCCAAGAAAGTGCAATCAACATATGACAAGAAGTTGATTCAACAAAAAAAAAAAAAAAGAGACGTATAACAAGAAGTCAAGAACCAAGTTCCATTGATGCTAACACCATCTTAACTTATTTTTAAAAGTTGGTAAAAGTTTGAATAAAATTAAGTTTATTTAAAAGTTGATGTAACAATTACAAAATTAAGTTCAAATCTTGCTTCTTTTTCTTTTCTGCAAGAGGAATAAATGGGAACATGCAACACCAGCAAGAGCATTAAAAAATGTGGACAATATAAGCAGCAGTATGATTTGATAAGAACAGATCCTTCAAAATCATACTGCTTTGTCGAAAAAAATAAAATACTGGGGAACAATTGATACTTCGAACAAACAATGGTACCAATTGTCCTGCTAAGAAGAAAGAACAAGCCATTCTTTCAAACATATATAGGAAATATACAAGTAACCAGTTTGAAATATGTTATTCCCACAACCATCACCTAAATCTTTCAACCCTAACACAACTCTTAAGTTTCATATCACCTAAAATTGCCCCAGAAAATCTACAAAATTGCACACTCCCTACCCTGACTATGACCACCTATAGAGACTGGAAACAAACTATACACAGAGGAACATGAGGCAATAAGAAACCAGAAAAAAGAAATCAACGAAGTTTATTCTGAGCAACAGCATGGCATAACTCATCCTCATAGAATAGAACTCGATTGGAAGCCAAGGATTTGCACAGGGGCTTTGGTAAAGCGGATGGAACCATGCATCTCGAAGGAAAAGCTGATTCTGGGAATAGAACAGCTGCAACTTGCCGCACCTCAGAGAATTTGAGACGAGAAGGTGGCCGAGGACCATGCCTTGGTGCTTTTGGGGTATGTGGGCTAGGTAACCAAATACCCTTTCCATCTCCCCTGCTGCAAAGGACAACTTCAAAGGGTAAATATAAGGGGGGAAAATATAGAAGCGTTAAAAGTGGAAATTGGATACCAAACAGAAAACAAGGATACAACTTTAAGTTTGAGATAACTACCTAACAAAAGGCCAGTGTTCTGTTGGCCGTGGGGTCATTGCTCTTAACATCTCTTGTCGAGAGCGATCAGGAGTAGTATAATTAAAGTGGAATTGCCTTGCAAGCACGACCTGCCCACAATAGTATAAACAGAACCATCCATTTTCAAAACAAAATCACAATTGATCCACATGTAAACACTCTCCAGAGAGAGAGGGATGAACTTACAGCTTTTCTAATTCTTTGAGAAACATGAAAAACAGCCCTCAGTTGGTCGTGGTGCAAGTGACAAAGTATTTTAACCTCAAATACATGAAACAAACAGGAATTAGTGACTCAATACAAAAACAAAAAAATGCATATAGCAAACAGAACTACATATGCATTATGGTAGCATGCATTCAAAAATAGATACACATACCCCAACTAACATATAACACAAAGATTTGTGCAACTGTCGTGTGCCTGTTTATAATTTATGGACATGAGATTAAAGGTCCAGTCTTATGTTTTGGAAAGAAGAAAAAGCAAAAATTTGGTTTTATGGCAATTAAGTAAGAAGCACAATGGAATCATTTATATTTGGAAGTACAAAGTTACTGCTAAAACTGGATTCTGTTACAAAACTATAAAGCAAAACACTTAAAGGAGTATCTGGTTGAGCAATTTCCAATATTTCAACAAGTTCAAATCAAATCTTCACACCAATTCACGAGCAAAAATTGTCCAACTATCCATATTTAAGACCTTCTGTGTATAAAGCATACATTCAATGGCAGTGAGGAAAACACCAGGCAAAACACATGAAACAAGTCAAAGAATGCATCAAGCAAACCACAGAAAGTCAGCTTCACCAAAAAGAACAGATAAATTCTTACACCATATACTCGTTCAACTCCAGAAGACCTTACTCAACTTCCTAAGAAACTCAGTGTATGGAATACCATATGATACTGGTAAAGCTAAAATCTATGTAAAATCTATGTATTAACTATAAAATCTATATTCTTCGGTTCAATTTCACAATTTCATAATTCTCAACCACGTCATAGACTATGTATTAACTATGGCCCCAATCAACAGCGCTTAATATGGTAATAACCAATCCATGCTCAAGAAGAATAATAAAAAGTTGGAATCTTTAACATGGCAACTACACTGCTTAGGTAGCCCACCAAAAGATGGAAGGAAAGGGTTCTATGCCATCCCATTCCATCCCCTTTTTTTGAGTTTCTCAGCTCACAAATCAGCCACTGCCCTTCGCTGGCTGTCCGCATCAACAAAATCTCAAAATCCTAATTTTTAAACATAAAATGAAAGAAAAATATATTCAAGATTACATGATTACAGATAAACAAGCAAGTTCTAACTATAACAGATGTATATAGTATACCAGCAAATCCAGTGGAAGCGACTCAAGCCGGGACTCGGACTCACAATCTTCAACTCGGGGTGTCTTTGGTGTTCCCAGGAAATAGTTCTGCTTGACCAAATTCACCGGCGACAACATCAAAGGGCTTCTATCAATGGACTTACTATCTTCAAGCGCCACGTCACTCTCTGACTTCTTGGCTTCCAACACCGCGACCCTTTTCCTCCCAAGATCAGTACAGGACCTAGCAGCCTTGTTGTACCGAAGCTGAGCAAGCGTACCTGGCTTCAGATATTTGTTGCTCGAACTCCGTATTCGCTTTTTCCGCTTGGAATTCCTCGATTCCCTGTCTTTTGGAGACGCTTTACCCATTTTTGCCCAAAATTATTTTGTTCTTTATTTCCTCCAAAAATGATCAATTTTTAATTTAATCAAACCTGAAACATCCGATTTCAAAAAAAAAAAAATCCTTCAGCGTACAAATAAAATTCAATTGTTTATGCTCTCAAAAGGCAAGAAATAAGAGAAAACATGGCAGAAACATCATAAACATCCAAAACCCTAATATTGCTCAGAGAAAGAAAAATCTTGAAAATTAACGGTACTTACATAATAATTAGAAACTAGAAACCTCCTCGGAGACCTTCAATTGATTTCTCTGAAATCAAAATTACATCAAGACCCCAAGAAAGGATCAGGAATCAAACCCAAAAAATCGAAAGTCAGATCATAAAACTCAAAGCTCGTCGGAGATCGGAACATAACAGAGAAAATAAACACCTAACTCCGATCGATCTAAGACAACCAGAGAAAGCACGAACCTCAGAGCCGCAGAATACTTCATTGCGAAACCCTAGAAATTCGCAGAGAGAGAGAAGAGGAAGTGATAGGGCCCGCTAGGGTTTTGTGCGCTTTATTTGAATTTCACGGATTTGCCCGCCAAAATTTCCAGCAACAGTTTCTGAAAAGAAACAAAAACCGTGGGGAGTAGATATGTGTTTTATTGCACGTGTCCCTCTCGCATTGGCCAGGGTCGGGGTGGACCAGTCCCTGCCTTTATTGCTAACTTCAGTGCGCCACATCCAACGGCGGAGATTGCTTCGCCAGATATAGAAAATAGGTTAGGTTTCCTTATTTTTCTACTTTTAATTTTTAAAAGGAGGGGGAAATCAAAATAGCGATGGATTTGAGAGGGAAATCGGAATAATGAAATGACTAAAGTACCCCGGGTTTCGGCAACTTGATTTATTAGCAGCTGAGCGAGGAGCCCTTTTCAGGAATTTTCCATGATTGATTCAATGCCTGAAAGTACAGATTGAACCCTTTGATGCGCCACTAATCACGCGTGCAGTCCATGCATGTTTAATAATGCTCAGGCTATGCTCGTACTATTTATTCTCTTACGATGATATGGCATTTTCAATTTCTTTTTCTTTTTCCTCACAACGAAAGGGAATCCAAGGAAAAATATTTGTAACGTCAGCGTAATAAAATATAATAAAATTCTTTTTTAAAAAAATATAAATATGAAAGGACTCACGCTTAATAAGGTATTTGATAAACCTTATCACATTCTCCCGTAAATTTAAAAAAATAAATAAATTATTGGTATGAAAAAGTGGTATTAAAAAGTAAAAAAATTTATTTTGTTGTGTTTTTTTATTTGAATAATAAATGATGTGATATAAAATGTGAATAATTAAATATGTTTTTTTAAAAAAATAAAATAAAATGAATAGTATGATGGAATGTGAAAGAATGTGTTGTAATTGGATGTTGTTTGCTGAACAATGCCTAACTTTTATTGCTTTTTTTTTCTTATTCTTTCTATGACATGGCTCATTTTGAGTCGTTCGATGGGGATTGCAGGGATCTTAATTCGTTAATAAGAGCAGCAAATTTTCAAGGTTTTTTTTTTCCTGTCGGATTTTGATGAGACATATGAAAGTTGAATACATTGATTACGGCATGCTATTCTTATTAGGCACCACCTAAAAAAATTTGTAGCATTCGGTTTTGATTGAGAAAATACACTATTCTCTTTATTTGAAAGCAATTCATCCATCTTGTCCATGCTTGAAGAAAAGGATAAATCTTCTAGTTTTCCAACTTTTCTTTCTCCACCACACTTTTTTACTGCTTTTTGCCTTCTTTTTTACTGAGTTTCTCTCTTTAGTTACGCATAGTTACGCATGGCGTTGGTGTGGTGCTCGATCCTATTAAAATCACTCATGGTGTCGGTTTATGGTTTATAATTATAGGGGATCACATGTGGCATTAATCTAGTGCTCGGTCATCTCATGTGTTAGTCGATTTCCCATGATGTCGTTTCGTACTGGATCATGTGGAAATCACTTGTAGCATAGGTCAAGTATTTTGTCATGCAGAAATTATCAATGATGTTGATTTGGTGCTCAATTATGAGAAAAATCCCCTTAATTTAATAATTGATGTAAAATAGGATGGTAAAAGAAAAGTTAAGCAAGTTAAAAAGAATTATATTCGTAATTATTATTATTATTTTTCTTTGGTCATTACATTAAGTGAGCCTTATAGTTTGCCCTTTTATAATAGGAGGACAGTGATAATCGCACCAAGAATGGGCCGTAATGGTTTTAGAGTTCTTGTGCGCCTGTTGGGCTAAGTTACATGTTTCCTATAAGCCTATAATGCTTGTTTACCTAGCCCAAAACAAAGGAATTGATGGGAAGGGCCTGACCCATTACAGCCCACTGGGCTAAGTTGTGGGCACGCTCTCTAATACCATACTGCATAGGAAAATGGTCTCAGTTGGATTGAACCATAATTCCGAGTATCATATAAAGTTTTTTAGTGTTGCTAAGAATATTATTATTTTTATTATAAGTTTTTATAAATTGACGCGAGCGTAAAGTTGTTTTTATTTTAGGAGGGAAATGATTTGTACGTTATTTTTTGTTTTAAGAGGAAACGAAATAAATAAATCACTCATAAAAAAAAAAAAAAAAAGACTATTTATGCGTTACTTTTTTATTTTAAAAATATAATGAGTTATTTTGTTTCCTTAATAAGACCATAATAGGTAGCACTTGTGTTGACTATTAAATATAATGAATGGCCATATTTAAGGGAAGAGGATCCTCTCCAGTTCACTATGAACCGGAGGGTATCCAGTTTATGGTGGAAATTTATTTAAAGAAATCTAAGGATTATAAATCTGCCACATGTCATTTTAATAAATAATAATAATAAAATAATTAATATTTTAAAAAATAAATAAAAAGTAAAAATTATTTTAAAAAAACTTAAAGGTGGCCGGCCACCCTATAGGGGTGGCCGGACCACCCTATAGGAGGTGGCCGGACCACCCCGCTGGCCTGGGGTGGCTTTGGCCACCCCCAAAGGGCAACGATTTTTTTTTTTTTTTTTTTTTTAAGTTTGTGCCTTGGGGGTGGCCAGACCACCCCCAATAGCCATAGGTGACTTCGGTCGGCCGGCCGGTATGGGGTGGCTGGAGCCACCCCATGTCAACGGTGGTGGTCCGGCCGGCCACCCTTAGTTTTTTTAAGAAAATTAATTATTTTAGTTTTTATTTATTTTTTAAAATATTTATTATTTTATTATTATTTTTTAGTAAAATGGCATGTGACAAATTTATGACCCTTAGATTTCTTTAAATAAATCTTCACCATTAACTGGATACCCTCCAGTTCATAGTGAACTGAAAAGGATCCTCTTCCATATTTAAGTATTTGAGAAACTCAAATTCTTTAAGAATTTTAAGTGATTTGGATCCGATTTGTTGATGATGGTAGTAAAATTATGATAACTCAATACTTTTTTTTTTTTTTTTTTTTTTCCTTTCCAGTTGGGAGTGGGAGGGACCATAAATCACATTATGGATAGTTGTGGGTTTTCAATATGTAATTGATTGCTTGGAGGTGCGGAGGGATGATGGTTAATAATGATGTTAAGACTTAAGATATAGACCTTTCAAAAAAAAAAAGGACTTAAGATATAGATACAACGTGTCAAATGTCAATGATGACCTTCTGGCGGCCTTTAAAATAAATTACCGTCAATTTCTGCTCCTCTCTCGGTGAAGATGCCTTTTACTGTTTTACATAGCCACATGATAGGGACACGTACTCCATATAGGCAGGCTCACCAAGAATTGGGTTTCTTACTTTCTTTTGTTGGTGGGTAATGGTCAAAGGTGAAGAAAGGAAATTTTGTTAATATTTTGTTTAGACAAATGAAAATAAAATGGACTAATAATAATAATAATAATAATAGTTGAGAAATGTTAGGTATTTTTTTAATATTTTTTCAACTATGACATCATTTTTAAAACTATTATTGAATTTAAAATTATTATCATTAACATTAACTTTTAATCTATTAGTAATTTTAAAAGTCACATCATAATTAAAAAAACACCAAAAAAATATTAGAAGAACAATTAATATTTCCAATAATAATTGATATTTGATGATCAGACACTCGTGTGTCTTTAAAATGTAAATATTTGAAGGTGATAAACTTTTTTTTAGTATAGGGCTGCCTGTGGTTGGAGGAGCAACTACAAGACGGCTACAAGATGGGCACAGGGTTGTCCGGGACCACAAGTAGTTGGGGTTGAGCATTATTAGCTTTTGTCACTATTGAACATGAGTTGGTTATTTTATAATAAAATACCAATGGGTATATATATATATAATACATTATAAATATTACATTTTTAAAAATAATAAATCTCTTGAGAATTAATTTTAAAAAAAATAATTTTGGTAAGCGTGACATTTATATATATATATATATACATTGAATTAAAAAAATAGCTCCAACCAACTGAATAAGGAGAAAGTGAAAGCTTTGCTTAAGTTGGTAGTGCACTTGTGCTAGTTAAGGTAGTGGCAAACAGTTGAAACTTTGCGAGCGTGGTCCAGCGCAGGAAAACCAAACTTCACTGCTCGATCGAGCCTTAGTGGGACGGCCTATGAGTATGGGCTATGGCCATTATAATATGATGTGAAGCTGAGATATTTTACATTTTCAATCCAACAAACTCGAAACCTAACGGCAATTGTTAATGGCCTAAACCATTATTCAAAAGCCTTGGAAGGTTTGAATATTAATTTGTTTACAAACTGTTAAATTATCAATTATCTTAAAAGTTTAAGCCGATAAAAATAGATAAATTTAATTACTTAATCTTTAGTTTAAGACAAACTATCGTAAATATAAGAATTTTAGTATAGGAACTATCTAAAATTTGAGTGATCAAATATAAAGACAATAATAATCAATAAGAAATTGAGCTAAAGAGAGTCACATTCACAACACTAAAAAAGGATCTAAACTTTTTTATGGTCACAGAAATTTATACTCTCAAAAGGAGCAAATATTTTTTTATTTTCTATTTTTAAATATCATTGGGACCTCTAGGCTCTAGCTGTATTTATTTAGTCAAATACCCTTTATCTAAACCTAGATCATTCATACTTATGCATGCCTTCAATATCCACAGTCAGAGCGGCTCAATAAATATGTTTTAAGTTTAAATACAGTGAAATTGAGAGTTTTTAAATTTTTGAGAGATTTCTCACATGATGTTTTTGTTAAGTTAATAATTTTTTAGTGGGCCTTTTAAATTTTTAATAGTAGCTCTATTTGTTAATGTTTATTTAAAAAATGGATTTTATTTTTTAATTTAAAAATTGTTTTATGTGATATAAAAGTATGGTTAATTTTGAGTATTTATGTTATTTGTTAATATTTTTATTCTAAAAAATAAAAATAAACAAAAAATGTTTTATCAGACTAATAACCTCCACTTCATTAAACGTTAAGCCTTTTTTTTTCTTTTTTCTTTTTTTTTAAACTTTACTTTACTTTACATGTATACACAAAAAAAAAGGAGGAAGGGAGATGCGAAATAATGACTTTTGCTTCATTTTTTTTTAAGAATGACTTATGTTTCATGATGTATGGTTCACAGTCGATTAAGCTAGCCCTTAGAAACAACAAACTGAGCCTATTTTTTGAAGAGCTTTTATTTCTTGAAGAAGCCTTGAACAACCGCCATTAAAAGTGCCTAAAGTTTGAGTTGCCTTGGATTAAAGTAATGCTCTTCCCATAAAATCTCCATGCCCATCAGTTCACTCCAGCTAGTTTTCTAAGAGCATCCACAGCAGCCTCTTCAAATTTTTCTCTTCAAAATAACCAAAAGTACACTTTTAGTTATTTTAACAGCCCACCTTTTTATAGCACACTTTTCAGCCTCTCTACTTTAACAATTCTCTATCACTATTTTATTNAAGAGAAAATATAATTGTTTAAAGAGTAGAGAGGGAATAGTAAATGTTAAATATGAAAAAATACTGTTCATCTTGTTAAGTTTTTGGTTAAAATGGAGAGTCTGAAAAGTGGGGATTTTGGGCATTTTTGTTAAATTGGCTCTTCAAACTAACCAAAAATTGAGTTTGAAGAGCCTGTAGTGGGTGCTCTAATGAGCAACTACAGCCATAACCCGCCCACTCTTGCTTAAATAATTAGATTTAATTAATCTGATTCTAATTGGCCAACTTCTCGTTAGCTACTTTTGGGCTTAGCTAAGCTAATCATCCACCAAATCACATGGATTGCATTACGGCGTGGGTGCAAATAAATTATACATAATATATCTATAAGACAGGCTCAGGAGTTTGTCATTTTCCATCCCTATAAAAATAATCAAAAAGTGTTAAGGTTTTGGAACATTGGTTTGGTGTTATAATTAACAATATATATATAGCTACCGCTCTCCGATGGATCTCACCTCCACCATAGGAGTATGCTATCTCTGAATCAGGAACAGGGTCTACTCATATTTGTTAACAAATTTGTTTTCTGTACTAAGTTAAAAATATTAACAAATAATATAAAACATTTCTCAAAATTATGTAACATGTCGGGTCTAGATCATATCAAGACATGAGCATAATATTATATAAATTAATCATAATTTTGTGTATTAAAATTCGGGCTCCTGACCCGGGTTCTGTCCCTGTCTGAAATATTGTTAAATTTATGGAATTGTTATGTATAACGGACTAGTGAGGTATGAGTGTATGACACCCGTGAAATAAAGGACGAAAAGTTTATTAGGATGGAATATAAATGAAAGGGATGTTCAAATAATGTTGGCGACTGACAAACGACCAACCAAGTTTTGCTTGCCTTAATGTTAACTACATCACCAAACCAGAAAGAATCTTCTACTTAATGTTTTCGTTCTTTTTAGTAGAAAACGACCCTAACGACAAAACTCAATTAATAATAATTATAATAAATTATTGTTTTTTATTAATATTTTTTATCTCTTTGGTTTCACCAAGGGATGGGGTTCACATCATAAATCGATGGGTCAACTTCTTGGGGTTCCGTCCACTCTACGGGACTCTGCACAGCATCTTACAGTTTGTCCATCAAATTTCAGACTATAGTTGGATTGTCACGGACCATCTTGAGATATAATTTTTTTTTTATTTTTTAAATCTTGATATATAATTAAATTTCCATCCACTCTGATTGCCACACGTATTAAAAAACCAGCTAATCCAATAAAATTACACAACGTGGACATATTTTCACGTAAGTCATGTCAAATCATCACACTATGCCAAATCAACGTTCTATTAATTTAGTGAGTCATGTTAGCTACGATATATCAATATATCTCCTAAAAAAAAGGTGGTGATGGGAAAATTCTTTCAATGGGTGGTGGTGCGATTCTCTGGCGACCTAGCCCTACCCGGCAATCTGTCATTTTTCACGTTGGGACAGGTTGGCTGTATTCTTTAAGCTCTATATTATTGAAGAACTCTACAACCATCCGCAAAGAGGATTTCCTCCTCACCAACCATTACTTCCCTAAGTTGAAGGGATACTGATGTAGACTTACTAAACTGATGGAATGCTAATTTGACAAGGTGTGTTGATGTAGCAAGGCTTATGCGGAGATGTGTACATGTCACGTAAATTGATTGGACCAACTTTTGGGTAAATGTGGCTAATGGTTTATTGACAATGGTGGAGTGGATGAGTACCAAAAAAGTGGTAGGCTTCTTAAGACCAAACCAAAAAGAAAAATACAGTGCGATAAATATATTTTAAAAAAAGAAAAAAAAAGTAGGAAATTTGTCATAAAATGACATCGTCCTCTCAATAGTTGCCACAAAAAGCAATTTAAGCAAAAAAAATTCGACATCTTTCAACCTTACCAAACTCTTCAAAATAGACGTATATAAGGATATGACCGTTACGACATCTTTCAACCCTACCAAACTCTTCAAAATAGATGCATATAGGGGCATGGCCCATCAGTATACTCTTCAACCTTACTCAAACTTATGCAAGGTAACAACAACAATTACATGAAGATGGCTGTTAAAGAAATCACCAATATCCCAAAAGTAAAGATCAAACATACAAAATGGATATTAACCAAAAAAAAAAGGAGTCTTATTTGATATTATGAGAAGAAGAAGAAAACCGACACTTCTAAATTGAGAAATGAGAAGAAAAAAAAAAAAAAAAACAACTATGATATGAGTGAAAGTCATCACACGAATGTACATTCCGACGCCTTCATCAACAAGCAAAAGAAAAAACGATGAAAAAGAAGGTTAGGTTAGCATATGACTTATCTGCTCCGTTCCTTTAAACTTCAGACGGTGATTTTTGTTTGTTTGTGTTTTCTTATTCTTTTTTGAAAAAACTTAGTAAAAATAATTTTGAATTTTTACGTTATTTTTGTTAATTATGTAAAAGTATAAAAGATTCATACTTTTCAAAAAATAAAAAATAAAAATAAAGTGTTGTATACAATCAAATAATCAAGATAAAATGTAACAAAACGAACGCTGTGATATGTGGATATACGTCTTAACCGAACCACCTCAATTATGTTATGTGTATTTCTTCCTGTCTACTATCTCTAGACATGCAAAACTAAAAAAAAGTCTAATTTTTTTTGGAAGGAAAATAATTAATTTTTGTGGTCTATCTTATAATTTAAAAGAAGAAGAAAAAAATTAGGAAAATTTCAAAATTTATGGGGGTGAAGCCCCCCTATATAGGCCCATATTTTAGCGTGACATAAATATAAAAGTAGTTTTAATTTATTTTTTAGATATTTTGTATTTTGAATTATTTATTTTGAAAAGTGGAGTAAAAACACAGGGAAAAAAAAATTAAAGCAATAATTATATTAACTCTTCATTGGTAAGATGAGAAATATAGAGGTTAATATTTTTTTGGGAAAACTTCATTTATCCCCCCACGAACTTACGTACTTTTCGCAGACATCTCCTTATTGTTCAAAATATCTTACTTTGGTGTATAGACTTTGATTTCCTTCCACTTTTTCCATTTCGTTAGGATTTCCTGTTAAATCCTACGAAAATGTATGAAATTACTAAAATATTTTTAGTCATTTTTCTCTTCTTTTTTTTGGTTTAATTTAACTACAACATTTAACGGTAGAAAGTATTTGAAATAACACGAAATTTCAATACACTAAAGTAAGAGATTTTGAACAATTAAAAGGTGTCTGCGAAAAGCGCGTAAGTTCGTGGAGTAAGTGAAGTTTCTCATATATATATTTTTTAATTTTGTCAATCTTATATTATAAATTAATTATTAGATTTATAAACTTATGTGAATGTTACATAAATCAATAATAAACTCCATAAATATAATTATATAAATAATTTATTGATTCGTAGTGTTTCTCTTAACCTAGAGCCAAACCTCATTTTCTGATAAGGGAGTGAGAAAGGGATTATTTTCGGATAGCCTAATTTCTCTTAATCGATCATGGTTACGTACTAAATATGTGGAAATATTTAATTGGAGACAGAGAGCGACCGACGGGCACTGCTGAATAAAGGTCNCAATTAAAAAGTGTCTGCGAAAAGCGCGTAAGTTCGTGGAGTAAGTGAAGTTTCTCATATATATTTTTTTTAATTTTGTCAATCTTATATTATAAACTAATTATTAGATTTATAAACTTATGTGAATGTTACATAAATCAATAATAAACTCCATAAATATAATTATATAAATAATTTATTGATTCGTAGAGTTTCTCTTAACCTAGAGCCAAACCTCATTTTCTGATAAGGGAGTGAGAAAGGGATTATTTTCGGATAGCCTAATTTCTCTTAATCGATCATGGTTACGTACTAAATATGTGGAAATATTTAATTGGAGACAGAGAGCGACCGACGGGCACTGCTGAATAAAGGTCGATGACACGTGTCGAGGACAGCATGTGAGTCTCTGACATCGTCGTACTTTGTGGGGGCCACGTGGTAGTTGCCGGAGAAGGGACGTTGAACTAGAATATTCGTCCGCCTGTTTGTAGTTGGTTTCTAAATGACGCTATTAACCTCTCTTGCCTTTAGAGCCTCCCCAACCAGTTTTCTCGGTCTCTATTTAATTTCCATGACTCCTAACTTGTTGAGTTATGGGTTTTATTAAAAAATTATCATAATTATGCTCCGTAACCACCTCTCAATTATAACATTCATTGTATACACCCGTGACTATGAGAGAAAATTGAGTCTTATAGTGAAAATAGTTCCGTTTAAATTTATAGGCTTAAGTTTTGAGTTAAGTAATGTCTTGATATATTATATTATGGTCTTACTAAAAAACTCTTCAATATATTAATCTTCTTAATAAGTAGTATGATATGGTATAATGGAATGGCTCAGGCACAGACAATGGTCCATTGCAAGGACAGAACTAAAATTTTTAGTTTGGGAGGTGATTTTTTTTTTTTTTTTTCAACAAAATAAAAATGGAGGGGAGGCTTGGTGGTTCCGCCCGGGTCCATGGAGTATATACAAAGGTGCAAGATGGGCAATGGTCCTAAAATAAAGGGCAAAGGTTCATGACTCTAGCACGAATAAGAGTCCTAAAAATAAGGACAAAGGTGCAAATGCAGGCATTAATGAGAGTCATTAGAGTATGGGGCAAAAGTTCATGGTAAGAACATAAACAATAGTCCCTACAATAGGGGCATAAGTGTATGATGCAAGTAAGCCTGCATAACACACAAGTAATAATAGAGACAGTCTATAAGATATAAGAAAAAAAATTGTTTGATGGGAGTGTAACAACGCAGTTATTGACTCACACACGAGGATGCGATTATTGTGTGTATATATATATATATATATATGTATATAAAACTCTTTGAAACTCATTCCTTCAAGGCCTCATCCTCTTTGTACTTCTTCAAGCCTTCTTTTGAGTCTCGAGTGTTACATAATCTTTTAAATTAATATCCAAACTCCCGCTATAAAAAAAAAAAAATCCTAATACTATCCTTTCAAATTTCTCCTCATCAATCTTTACTTTCAAATCATATTAAATTATTATTTATCTTCTTGTATAAGCAAAAATTATAAATTTGATTATTTAAATTAATATTTGAACAATAAAAGATAGAAAGAGTCGCCTAGAATATTAGGAGTCTATTAGTGTTTTTTTTTTTTTTTTTAACATGTCCGCATAAGAGAGAAGATAAAAAATTTGAACAAGTGACATCTGCTTCATTAAGCGTGATCCTAACCAATTAAACTATCTCTTAGAAACATGAGAGTCTATTAGTTAATGTGCTTTGAACGTATTTTTTGTTTTTGTTTTTAATTTAAAAAAATATTGTCTCTGGTACTGCAAAGAGAACAGCCGTCGATGCCGCCGAGTTTAGTTGCTTCAAATACATAGGATTATAGGAATGTTGTGAAAGCAATTGACCGCATAACCCAGAAAAAAAAATAAAAAAAGAAAAATAAAAATAAAAAGGAAGGCAATTGACCTCATGTGATATGCATGTGCGGCTGTGCCTTTCACCTTTTATGAAAGCTGACACTGTTCAATTACACCACCTGCCAGCTGGCGCTCTTAAATAATTTCGATTGAGTGAGTCAACCCTGTCGAGCTAATTCCCGAACTGTGCCTTTATCCAATTATCCTCCGTGAATAACGAGGGCATCTTCGTAATTTCACCATCACATTAAGGGCCTTTCAGTGCTTGCGCTCTGGCCCGCACTAAATCCTTCCTTGTCTGGTGTGGTCTCTGTGTGCGTGTGTGTGTGTGTGTGTGAGGGTGAGAGAGAGACAGAGAGTTGCTAACAAAGCCAGCAGGGACATAACGCCGAAACTGTGAGCGATAAGGGGAGAGAGAGAGAGAGAGAGAGAGAGGGGGAGGAGGAGGAGGACTGGAGGAAGAAGAAGAAGGTCGTGTGCGCAAAGCAATGCCTGCTAATCACAGAACTCGATGCTCTGCTTCCTCACGGATTTTGACCTTTTTTTCGTGAATTGAAATATTAAACTTTGACGCACTCGCGCACTCGAAAATAGAAAAAGCGAGCTCTGGAATTGGTGGAAGTTCTGCGCAGCAAGGTGTGAGAGAGAATTCATGAGCATTTGCAGCTTTTTTAGTAATGAATTTCTCATTCCTGCATTGTGATTCTGAAGCTTTCTTCTGAATTCCAATCGATTTTGTTTTAATTTTTAATTAATTTATTTGTTTATATGTTTGTTTTTTTTTTTTTTTTTTTTTTTTTTTTTTTTTTTTTTTTTTCATTTTCGCTAGAAGAGCGATTAACCTTCACGGTCCGGCGAAGAAAGGTGAGCTCCGATATTCATTTTCCATTTATTTTTTCTAATTTTATTTTTATTTATTTTTCTCGTTTCTTAGTGTTTAAGAGATAAGCAAACAATTTACTCATCAAAAAAAGAGAATGTGCAAACAATTTTTTTCTTCTTTTTTTTTTTTTTTTGTTTTTATTTTTGCTTTTTGATTTTTTGTTTTTGCTTTTGGTTGTCGCGTTGAAAAGTGAGTCAAGAAGTGTAATGGACAATCTTCAGGTTTTCGTTAGTATCGTTTTGCTCAATATTTTGTTGGCAGTTGAAACTGACTTTTCTAGTCTGTTCACGATTGAAGATCTTGAAGAACAATGCCGTTTCTGAGAAGATCCTGCCGAGGAGCTCTTGATCCAGCTTGAAACAAAGCGAATTGCCATTCAATTCGTCGACAAAGTCAGCTTTGCCGTGCCTTCAGTTCAGCAATGCTAAAATCTTAAAGTTCTATCAACGTATAAGCCATTGGCTGAAAGAACGGTAAAGAAAAGGAAATACTAAAAATCTCTGAATTTCACCAAAAAATGACTTTTTTGTTAATTTTGTTTTTTGTTTTTGTGTTATCTTGAATTTTATGAAACTATTTAAAATTGCATTGGAGTTATGGGCTGTGGAGATGATATGAATGATTTTTAGGTTGGTTTAGACTTGAGAGTGAAGATGGCTTAGAAAACGTTATATTAAAGTTTAAGCCACTGGCTTAAAAAATCACTATATAAATGCTAAAAATCTGTGAATTTCATCAAAATTTTGACATTGTCTGAATTCTTTTAGCTTGTATTTTATGAAATTACTGGAAAATGCATGTTGTGAGATATATAAATGGTTTACAGGTTGGTGAGAGGTGAAGATGTCGTCGTGGGACGGTATTGGGGAGCTTGCAACGGTTGCCCAGCTCACGGGGCTCGATGCGGTGAAGCTGATTGGGATGATTGCGAAGGCCGCAAACACTGCGCGAATGCACAAGAGGAATTGCAGGCAATTTGCCCAGCACTTGAAGCTGATCGGGAACTTGCTGGAGCAGCTCAAGATCTCGGAGCTCAAGAAGTATCCGGAGACGCGGGAGCCTTTGGAGCAGCTCGAGGACGCGCTGAGAAGGTCCTACATTCTAGTCCATAGCTGCCAGGACCGGAGTTATCTGTATCTATTGGCAATGGGATGGAACATTGTGTACCAATTCCGTAAGGCCCAGAATGAGATCGACAGATACTTGCGGCTTGTCCCATTGATTACTCTTGTGGACAATGCGAGAGTCAGGGTAATCTACTCTTGTGCTTGTTTCTTTATTTCTTTCCTTTTATTTTTTATTTTTAATAATTTTTTTAACTTTTATTTATTTTTTATTCTCTTCTATTAATGTTATGGTTGATAGGAGTAAGATTTGCTAGAAGAAGTAAAACAAAGAGGATTGCTCGGAGTTTGTCGAAATCTTTAACTCTTTCTAAAAAGGGTTGTTGTATTAGAAGTTTATTCTCAAATGCTTTTTTTAGAAGTCTCATACTTGGTGTTTTAGTTAGAGTGTCAATTTTTGAAGTAACAAAGACTGGTTAAACATGGGCAAATGTTTTCCATTTAATCACTCCTAATGGAAGGACTAGTTGTTGGGGATATATACTTTGAAGCTTGTGATATTGTGCTTTCTGATGATGTGCATAAATTTCCCAGATTGGCCACTAAACCTTGATTGCTAGTGGTGGGCATATTGGAGTCCTGAATTTGTGCTTTTAAATGAAGTTTAAAAGGCTGGCATACAGAAAACTTAGTCAATGGTTCCTTGCTCGGGATTGCTGATGTAGGAGCTGTGTGAAGGCAGCTGCATCATGTGGCTGGGTATTAGGTGATACACCAAGTAGAAATGGGTAGCAAACTCCGTGTGTGAAATAGTAATTGGCCTGGCATCCTGTCTTTGTTGTTTTGTATTGGCATGAAAATCTAGCTATAGAAATGAAACTGAAGCAGTGGCCAATGGATAAATAACTGGAGTAATAGATAACTTCAGTGAGTTATGTGGTTCAATATGGTTGAGCTGACTTCCTTTTCTGGCCACCCTATGCCATGTTACATTCTCTGACTATATGGCAGACTAATGCCCCATGCATTTTAATGTTTCAGCCGCAACTATAGGTCATAATTTTTAATTGGCAACTACATGCAACTCTGTTACTCTTACTTTGCCTCCAACTGGATCAGAATCTGCATGCTGTTCTATATTTGTGTGGAGTTTGACAAATTCAGTTGATATGCTTATACTGCATTTTACTTGGCAGTGCTTGTGCTAATATAATAATTTAGCTTGCTTTAGATTTATACATAGCTTTCTGAAATCCATAGGAGAGACTGGAAGTTATTGAAATGGATCAACGAGAATACACATTGGATGAAGAGGACAGACACGTGCAGGATGTGATCCTGAAACCAGACCCCTCGAGTAATGATGCTATGGTGTTGAAGAAAACTCTTTCTTGTTCCTACCCGAACTTGCCTTTTTGTGAAGCACTTCAAAAGGAAAATGAAAAGCTTCAATATGAACTACAACGTTCACAAGCTCACCTGGATGTGAGTCAATGTGAAGTAATTCTGCGTTTGTTAGATGTAACGGAAGCTGCTGCTGCAAATGTCCATCCAGAGAAGAGTTTGCCTGAAAAAGGTCACACAAAATTGGAACGGAGTTATTCAGATGCCAACAGTGATAAAGAGCATTCAGCTGATGAAGGCTATCATCAGAAGATTGACACTCGTACAACTTCAAGGTAAATTTTCTTCTGATTTTTAAGTATATGAAGTTGAATGCAGTCAACATCAATGAAATTATAAGCTCCAATGGTGTATAAGTCTGACTATAGATTTCAATACCTATGCAAATCTCAAGCTACACACTTGTCAGATCCAGGAACACCGAGAGACTCCCCTTACCAGATTTTGTCACAGAGCAACAAACACTATGCAAACAATTCTGCTTTTTCAATATCTTATAATATTATGTTTTCTATCTAGAACAGACTTTCCAAAAGGACCTTTTTCATACTTATATCATGTATGCTGCTGTATTTACCTGCACAGAAAAACATCTTCAGTTTCCTCTGGACGCGATCTGCTGTCGACTAGAGGTTCACACCGGCATGAAGAATGGCATACTGATCTACTTGGTTGTTGTTCAGAACCTTGTCTCTGTAAGTTCTCTCACAATGTCAAAATTATGGTTTGTTATTATATAAATTTGTGTTTTATCAATCCAAGTTCTTAACCTGACCCAAATGTAATTGGGGCTAAGGCTTACTTGAGTCAAGTTGTATTTATCAATCCATGCACTTATGACAGTAAATTGCCCCTTTCTCCTTTGCTTTAGCATATTTTGTGGTAGAGCGATTTCCACTTTTCCTTAGCCAGAATGGCTCATAAAATGAGTTTGTTAGATGAAACTATTTGAGTACTTAAAAAAAAAATGTTATATTTTCCAAAGTTTTAAAATGAATTATAGGGTGACACTTATTATACCTGAGTTTCTTTTTCCTTATTCTTCAAATGATGAGAATAATATGGTCATGGAGAGGTTGACCTAACCAATGCATCCTTAGACACCCTTTAGTAGAATGGTAACACTTATAAGATAGAATGATTTCTATTTAATTCTGCCTTCTCCAACCGTATGGCAGTGTGTTGTATTTGTAATGATAAAGATAGACAAGAACATCTAATAGAAACCTATAAGTATACAATTGTCTAATACAAGATAAATGAGAAGTAGAGTTGTATCATGATTTGTACAAGATAGAGTCTAGAATTCTATCAAGAGTAGTCTTCTTCTTCGGTTGATACTTGGAGTGAGATAGAGTTATCTCATAAGTGGTCTTCTGTTTCGGTTTGATGTTGTTCAACATTATTTGATCTAATAACACTTTCTCATACTACCAAATTTTTATGTGCCTCTACGCTAACCTGTACCTGCCAAAATTTTGCTTTGTATTGTAAGCGGTTTATTTGCTTTGCAGGTATAAAAACCTTTTTATTTCCTTGTGGGACATTTTCAAAGATTGCAACTGTAGCAACTGACAGGCATATGTGTAAGTTAACTCTGACTTATCAAATTTTCTTAGAATTATTGGCTTAGTTTGGAATGCTTCTGCATCCATGCGTCCATGTATCTGTCAATTCTTAAACTTCAATGGTGTAAATTTTAAGCTAATTTGAGTTATCAAGGTCTTAACAAGGTGGAAATATATAGGGTTTATTTTTCAATCTTGTCAGTTTAGAAAGTAGCCAGATTGGCTACATTTATTATTGGGTATACGTTCAAGTCTTGTGGTGCGAAAAAACAACCTTTTTCTTTCTCTAGCATTGATCTATTGGTGGTTTGTGAAACCATAATGTTGCCATTACTGTGTCCCTGCAAGAAACTTTGCATCATATTTGATATTTTGAACGCCCTGCAGAGGGTATAGTTTTCCTCTCTTTCAGAATTCAAGACCATTTGGGCTGGAACAACTAGGTAAACTTTTTCCAGATGCGAGTTAATGTTAATTGTTTATAAAACGGGTTGTTTAATCCGGATTTTGATGTTGCCTGAGCCTTGTTTCGTAGCAATGAACAAGGCCTTACTGTATTTTACTGTGTTATAGCCTGATGTTAACCACTGGTTTAATGAAACTAGCAGCAATTAGGCTAGAGTTTCGAGCTAATATGTCTTGATATGCTTTATTGGAAGCGTATAAAGGCATAAGCACACACCCATGCACTGTCTAGTCTGTCTGTCTGTCTGTCTCTCTCTCACACACACACACACACACACACACATGCATAATGGGCCTTGTGGAGTTACAGACACGAGAAACAATTCTATCATTTCAGTAGCTGCATATATATGTTCAGCTATGACTGCTCAATGTTTCAAATATTTTCCTCATTTCTTCTATCTAGTTCAACTGTTAGAATGCTACATTGTTGAGATTCTATGCGAGACATTATGTGAATAAAGCTACTGCTGAATTTAATGAGTTCAAATTAAGGTGAACAAAATGATACTAATAAAGTAAAGGACATTATATTATAGTGTAAGATCACTCTATGCTCGAAAATACCAATATATTAGGTACAATGATAGAAAAAAAAAAAAAAAAAAAAAAAAAAAAAAAAAAAAAAAAAAAAAAAGATAAAAAAAATAGAAATAATTGTGGTTTTTTGTTTATGATCATCAGCTTCGGCAGATGCATGTAACGAATTAATGGCATATTCATTGGTGTTGTCATGCTGTTGCTATACTTGTAATGTCAGAAGAAAGCTGCGCAAGACATTGAACATCACGGTACTTTCTCTCCCACTACATGATCAGTATCTTTTCTTGTGGCTACACCATGATTACGCATTAACACACTTTGATAACTCTCACCTCCTATTATCCTGCATCTTGTATAACAATAAGGTTCTTATCCTGCATCTTTTCATGAATATATGCCTTTTTAGTGCTAGGGGGGGTTTGAGGGGCGCATTGCAAATTGTGTAGTTGTTTGGGGGGTTAACTGCAGTTTCCCTTGTTAGATAACATTTTCATGAATAGTTGAGGTCGATACGGGATATATAATGTTAACTCTTCTTATTCAATTGTATTGTGGTTTCTCTGAATTGCGCTCCTTATTATCTCATCCTTTGATAGGGAGGGTTTATTGATGATTTCCTCTCACATTTGATGTGTTGCTGCTGTGCCCTTGTCCAAGAATGGCGAGAAGTGGAGATCCGTGGGGTTTATGGTACATCCTCCTCTGCATTGAGCTATCTTTGCTTAATCTTGTTGGAACATCGTAGTCCTCTAATTTACATATCTGTGTTAGAACCTCAAGTATTGAACACACAAAAAAAAGCATCAAGGACCAAGGTGACTCCTGTTAAAAGAGTTTGAGAATGCCCAACTGTGTTGCATGCCTCAGAAAACTTCTTTAAACAAAATTTACTATTGTAAATTGGGTTTTTTATGTCATAATGATGTTCTTTCTGGTTGGGCTTTCTTGAACTCCTATTAGCAAGCTTTTGGCTGATTACAACTTGAATAAAGTTTTCATCCAATCCAGTATATTAAATTAATATTTGTCCTTAAAGCATCTGATTCTCAAATGCATGTGAGAATTACAGAGGCTCAAAGGACAAATGCCGATTTAATCATCTGGGTTGGAAGATTGAAGGAAAACTTCGTCCTCACGGCTTTATGCAAAAATTTTGATATAAAACCAACTTGCAGGTCCTGATAAGACAAAAACAAGCCCCCCAACATCACAGTACATGGAATCCTAAATGACAGAATGGAAGCATTGTTTAGTGGTTTTGAAATTTATATATACCTTGGCAGACATATATAGGGGTATAAGTCAGTTGGCAGTGTCACAGGAACTTGTATGGCTATATGTGTAATTACCTTACCCATATGTAATGTAGCTGTCTATGTCTTTTAAATTCAGCACATGGTATATCATAGACAAATTTTTAGTGTTGTTTATGTTTAATTGGTTTTCTATGATTGTGTCTCCATCCGTTGCCTCTAGGATTGGGGTGATCAATTATTTGTGGGTTACCCTTAAGTGTTTTTGTTTTGGTAAGTAAGAGTGCTTTGAAAACGAAAAAAAAAAAACAACAACAATTAGGGGATGATGGGGATTCTTTTCAACGAAGTTAGAAAGTTAACCAAAGATGGACGAAATAATATATATGATAACAATTTGAATCATTAGGGGAGTAAATCGATCACTTTTAAACTTTATTTTTTTAAAAAAAAAAATTGGACAAATTTTAGGGATCAAGATTCCTTACAATTTTATATAAAATATTAGATTATCAAATTATGTAATATTGGCTATTTTTAAGTATGGAAACGTTTGAAAAAATGTCACATTAAAAATGTAGAATGTTGTGCACAGAATTAAAATACAGGATCTCAAAGAAGCATGGAAGAGCATAATAAAAAAATTAGGGGTGTAAAGGCGGGCGGCTATAACCGCTAACCGTTTAATCACTTAATAGCTAACCGTCTTAACCGCCTAGCGGTTAGCGGTTATTGGGTTTAATAACCGTAACCGCTAACCGCTTTTTATATAATATATTTTGATAATTATAATTATAATAATATTTATAGATATAATTTGGTTGGAGGACACCCCCTCATGAATCTCCCACATAGTTAATTTAGAGCTTTCTGCTCTTCTATTGTAGTAGAGCTTTGGCTCTAGTTATCTTCTATTTTAATTGAATAATATTTTATTTCAAAAAAAAAAAAAAAATTGATCATTAAATCATTTGATTATATAATAACAATATATATATATAATATGACATAATTCATAAGTTGTAAGTCTACAAGTTAATCATATGATTCATATTATTCATGTATAATGATAGTATGATACTTACAATTAAATTAAATCATGTATTACCTATAACCACAATTGAATCAAAACATTATTAGATACTTTATACTTAGAAAACATATATCACATTATCTTAGATTTTTAGATCTAAGATAATTTTATTATATTAATATGAATTGTGATTTGTGAGATAATATGATTATATAATTTAAGTATAAGTGTATAACCATTAAATCATTATAAATTTAGGACTTAGGAGTTTGAGCATTATCATTAGATAATAAATTCAATTAAAAAAAAAGACTATAAGTAAATATCATAATAATTTAAATCATTAATCATATGATCTAATTTAATGAGATCATATGATTATATAATATCAAAGACATAAGTTCATAATTGAATAAAATATTTTTGAAACTGTAAATATTTATATCTTCTAACATTTATTATTTATTTTTTCCATATATATTGTCTATTTTATATTAATAATAATAAGAATGAATTTTACATCAAAACGACGTCAATTTTGAGAGAAAAACGCATTAAAGGTTAGGGTAAGAATTTTCATCTTATTCTCTTCTCCTTCCCTATCTCACTCACTCCGTCGGCTGTCCCTCTCTACAGACTCTACCTCTGGACCGTCTCTCTCTCGTCGCCTCTTTCTCTCTGACTCTCTCTATCTTGCAGTTTTAATGTTTTATTTGTATCATTTAATGTTTTATTTGAACATTTTTTTATATTTTTTTTATATGTTGTGTTGAACTTTGTTTTTATATGTTGTGTTTTTTTTTTTGTTTTTTTTTTCTTTAAACAAAAAAAAAAAAGTTAACCGGTTATGAACTTATGATTTAATATTTAAGGATTTTTTTTAAAATTTTTTAAAGTAGGTCAAATATTTTTTATTTTTAATATGAGATATTTTAATAGCGATTTGGCCCAAGAAGGCACTAAAAATACAAAAAAACAAATGAGAGTGAAAATGCTATAGTGCTTAAAAAAATCCCAAAAAAGACCAAATTTTTAAAAAATGGTTATAGCGGGCGGTTAACTGTTTTACTAACCGCCTAGCGGATGCGTTTATTGAAATTTAATAACCGTTAAGGCGTTTACGATTAGCAGTTTTTGCCAATAACCACTAACCGTAACCGCCTTTACACCCTTAAAAAAAATAAATTAATTACACATGATACTAAGATTTAAGTGGTTTGGCTTAAAAGGTCAATATCCTCTGGCAAAAATGACTTGGAGTAAAAGATAATAGAGAGATAATTATTCAAAATAAAAAATACGAATGAGAGAAAAAAGTAACCAAAAAAAAAAAAAAAAAGACCTTACTTCTCATTGTGTCATAAGGCACAACAAAGTAAAAAGTAAAAAAATAAAAAAAAAATAAAAAAAACTTAATGAGATGCGCGCTTCTAATTTTTCTCCAACCTCTAAACTTGTTGCAAAGCCTCCTTTCGAGTTTCGATAGAGGCTCAAAGTTGGCTAGTGAGAAATCTGAAATTGGCTGGAAGTAGGAAAATACTGCCAAGTCCAAGAAGGAATAAAACACCAAGCTGGCTAGGGAGTTCAAACAAATCCCAATTGAAGTAAGAAACAAAAAACCCACCGCAACATGGAATGTTTATATTTTCATTATGTTATCCATCTCTATGTTGTGAAATATAAAAGTTGTCTTTTAATTTTAAGAACAAAAAAATGTTGAAGACCGAAGAGTAAACCTTTTGGGAGGAGAACTCTTTTTATTATATCGATAATAAGCCACTTTTTTTTTTTAATGTAGATAGCATTTTTAAAATAGTCTAAATTAAATAATTTGAAAATAGGGAATCCTAATCCAAATTGTAATCGGATCAAATCAGAATTTTTAATAGGGGTGTCAATCCAGTTCTAGTTACTGGTTGGTACTCGGTTATTCGAACTAGTAACCAGGTTTTCCAAAAAAAGAAACAAACAAAATAATTAGGCTTAATTTTGGGTATTGGACCAACTTTTTAGGCTTAATTTTGCCATTTAAGAAAACAAAAACAAAAAATTAGGAATTTTTTTGCCCAATAAGCTAGGCTTTATTGTAGTTGTTGTTGTTGTTTTTTTTTTTTTTGACATGTCCACACAAAAGGAGAGAGGGGGATTCGAACTAGTAATCTTCGTTATTATTAAGTGTGGTCCCAGTCAATTAAGCTACCTCTTGAGGACAAAAACTTTCATAATACATGAGATAAAATAACTACATCTACATATATATATCAACTACAAATCTTATTTTTATGAAATTAAACGCTAAATATTTAATGCTAGAAACTCAAATAAAACAATAAAAACAAATATTTAAACAAAACAACCAAACAGATGACTCCTCACAAGTTACAACAACTTCAAACCTAAAGAAAACTTTAAAAACAATAAAAACAAATATTTTAAACACCCCTTACAACAAATATATATATACCCGGTCACCGATTATAATCGGGTGTCTTAAAATGTAAAAATTGGTAACCGAAGTGACCAGTTACCAGTTATTTTCAAGTGATTTTAAAAGCAAATGGCCGGTTACTGGTATCCAGTTATAATCGGCCAGGTTGACGCCCTAATTTTTAACGTCTTTTGCGGAAGAAACCTTAAGCCCATAGGAATCCTTTTCCGCGAGAACTATAAATAGCGGCCTTGAGCCCAAGCCTCAAACGTCTCAATCTCGATTTTTCGCTTAGCAAAAGAAGAAGTCTAGAAAGGCGAGCGCTCGGATTCTAGGGTTATTTTTTCCCCTTTGCGCTTCTGTTTATTCCTTCTTTTGCAGGAACGCTCCCAAACGCCGTCGTCTTTTCTAGATCACCATGTCGTCGTCGAAGAAGATCACCTTGAAGAGCTCCGACGGCGAGGCCTTCGAGGTCGACGAGGCCGTCGCGCTCGAGTCGCAGACAATCAAGCACATGATCGAGGACGATTGCGCCGACAACGGAATCCCTCTCCCGAACGTGACGAGCAAGATCTTGGCCAAGGTCATCGAGTACTGCAAGAAGCACGTCGAGGCGGCGAACCCCGAGGAACGCACATCAGACGACGATCTCAAGGCCTGGGATGCCGAGTTTGTCAAGGTTGACCAGGCAACTCTATTCGATCTTATTCTGGTACGTCCTCTTTCGAAGTCTCTGATTGATTGTTTTGTTTCCTAGGGTTTTGAATTTTTCATGCTGGAGTTCTTAGATCTGGATCTGAATGTTGGTTGGTGGTGTTAATACTTGTTTTTTGGGGCTTTGAATTTGTCGGTGCTAGGGTTCTGGAATTTGATCTGAATGGTGTTTGGTGGTGCTAGTACTTGTTATTGATGATTTTGTAGGTTAGGGCTTCTGGATTAGGATTTCGATTCGATTTTGCTATGTGATACTAGGGTTTCGATTACTTTTCCTAGTCAAAATTCTTTGTGAATATGTGATATAGGGTTTCGAAATTGGATTTTTGGTTCTGACTTTGGTTTTCCTTTTGTTGGTATTTATGTCAAGTCTTTGGAAGGGTTGGCGGGTTAGTGGGTTATTCATGTTTTCCTGAATTCGTTGCTATGGGTTTTGATGCCGAAGTGTTACGTGTGAATTGCTTTGTTGATGAACTTTGATTTGTACTTGCTATTTTATTTTATTTTTTAAAAAAAATGTTTATTTTTTATAAAATTTTTAGCAGATTTACTGGAGTAAAATTTTAAAAAAATGTTTATTTGTTTATAAAATTTACTGGCTTTGTGTGAGTTTTGCTTTCTGCAATGAAAAGAGTATTTTGTTTTATTATTATTTTTAAATCTTTGAGTAAATTTTTAGCAGATTTGTTTGGAGTCCTGAGAATAACTTTATTTTACACCCAGTATTGAAGTCATTATTTAAGCATGCGAGAGGCTTATGGTTTATAAACAATGGTTAAGATTCGTGAATTTTATTTATCTCTCTCTTCCGGGTATGCATTGGTTATGATGTTCTTATGTGTATGCTATTTCCAGAAGAGGAAAGATATGTGATCATCGTGGTAGCTCAGATAATTACACACTATATTGTTTACATTGATCTTTGAAGTTGCCTGAGATATGAAAATGAATAGTTGTTCAATTGCGGTTCTGATATTGTTGTTGCATTTTCCAGGCTGCAAACTATTTGAACATCAAGAGCCTTCTGGATCTGACATGCCAGACTGTAGCAGACATGATAAAGGGGAAGACGCCGGAGGAGATCCGCAAGACCTTTAACATCAAGAATGACTTCACCCCTGAAGAAGAGGAAGAGGTTCGTCGGGAGAACCAGTGGGCCTTTGAATGATGTATTGGGCTATAATGTGAAGGAGAATGTGGTTTTATGTGGTATATTTTGTGGGTTTATATTAGGCAATAGTTATTCTAACGTTATCATTCTCTGTTTGAAGCATTCTCTTTCTCAAAAAGTTTGAGCTCTTTTGAAATGTAAATAATATTTGGATTCTGATGGGGGCACTGGTGTTGCTCCTGCTATCAATTTCTCTTATCATTTCAATTTTCAACGCCTTAAATCCTTTCTTTCTTGTGATTTCCTGGTTTTGGGTAGTCAGGCCCACACACGTGGGCTTTGAAAGCTTTGTGCACGGAGATCAACAAATCTTTTAAAGTCAACTAGAGATTTTTGTGATTTTGACAAAAAAAAAAAAAAATCCCTTCTAATTTCCTGTTTTAAAACGTAAATATTAACAAATAACTCAAAATACTAAACAATCATAACACCCTATATAATAGTAAAGTCTACATTTTCCCTTCAAGTTATTACCCAATTAACAATGTTTTTCTCAAATTTTTAATTGTGATAATGTTCTTTTCAAACTATCAAAATATTGTCAATATCTCTTCAAAGATTAACAAAAAGATAAAAATGCTCCTATATATTTCTTAATAAGACAAAACTACTCCTATAAAATTAAAAAATGAAAATTTAAAAAATGAAAAAATTATACTTTAAAAAAACGATTATTTTAAAAAAATATATTTTTAAAAGAATTTTTTTTAAACAGAAATTTTTATTTAAAAGAATTTTTTTTTTAGAAAGTGAAAATTTTTATTCTCTTAGACGAAAATTGTTAATTTTTTTAAAACAGAAAATTTTATTTAAAAAAGTTATAAAACAAAAAATAAAATAAAAACGAAAAATCAATTTTTATAAAAAAAAAAAATTGAAAATTTTTTTCTTATACAAATGATTTTTTTTTTTTTAAAAAATTTTCCACCCTTTGGATTTTTTTATTATTTTTTTTAGTTTTATGTTTTTTTCTAGAAGTTATTTTAGTATATATATATTACTAAGGGTAGTTTCGTTATTGGAAAGAATATTGATAATTTTTGATAGTTTGGGGGGTATATCATCACAATTGAAAGTTTGAGGGGAATATTATCAATTTGATAGTAATTTGAAGAGTGTATGTGAACTTTCCCCATAATAATACAAAGAATTACCAAATGGAGTCGGGTCCTCTGGGCTATATATATGTTAGGTTCTTTGCGTTTCTAGAGAATCGTGGCTCTCATGAGGATGAAGTAATTGGTGAAATTATTTCAAAGGCCTTATGTCTTCAAAAACTTTCATCAGTTCATGCTCCTACTAATTCGTGTTGTTGAACCATATATGCTCCCCGCGTGCTCTATATACCACTTATAAAAGAAAGAAGAAAATAACAAAAATAAAAAGGCCGTACGTGATCACAATCTAAAATTTATAACTACAATTTTTAATTGGTTAATCCTTAGAGCATTCACAATGGAAGAGCTAAATGTCATTTTTATCTAAAATAACTCTTTAAATTGATAAAATATCCTCTACATTGGATAAGCTAAAAAAAATGTAGAATAGATTTTTTGTTAAATGAGCTAAAAAAAAAGCTATATGTAGCGGCAATATTGAAAAAGTTATTTTCCTACATTTTCTCCCATGTCTGTTTTTTTCTCCCACTATCTCTCACAAAATTTTCTTCCCACGTTTTTTTATTGTTTCTTTCATCTGTTTTCTCTTTTTTCAAAATTTTCTCCTACTATTTCTCTTTCACATCTCATTTTTTCCAAAATTTTCTCCTATTATTTCTCTCTCCACATCACTTTTTTCTCAAAAGTTGAAAAATAAGATATTAAGAAAAATACAATCATTATAAAAAATAAGAAAAATAATTAAAATTAAATGATATAGATAAAAATATAACTAATCGGATGTAGGAGGTCCTTAAAAAGTTATTAACTAAACTAGATAAATTGAATTTTAAGGAGCTATTTTACATAAAAAATTAGCTTCTCCATTGTGAATGCCCTTAGAGGGAGCTTTTCGAATGAGGGACAGAACAACGCTCCGATCACAGTAAGTGATCACGCATATGTTTCCTTACGTCGTTTGTGGTCTGCCAAGATGGGACAATTAACGCAGAAGCACAATCCATCCATCTCACAAACGCCGTCTTTTCGAGAGCATAATGTCGTCGTCGTCGTCGGAGAAGAAGAAGATCACCCTCACGAGCTCGGACGGCGAGGCCTTCGAGGTCGACGAGGCCGTGGCGCTCGAGTCGCCGACGATCAAGAAGATGATCGAGGACAATTGCGCCGGAACCGGAATCCCCGTCCCGGACGTGACAAGCAAGATCTTGGCTTAGGTTATCGAGTACTGCAAGAAGCACGTCGAGGCTCAGGCGACCAACCCCAATGACTGCACCTCCGAATACCACCTCAAGGCCTGGGACGCCGAGTTCGTCCAGCTTGACGGGGACACTCTGTTGGATCTCGTAGGGGTATAGTGCTGGTCAAGTGGCCAAATACGTTTTTTTTTTTCTAAGCAATTGAGGAAAAGGCTAGAGGGGGATCAAATACGGGTTGTTCGTTGATTACTGAATTATTATCTATCTTAATTGGTATTTTGTTAGCAATATATATTGTTAAGGGATGTTAGTGATTTGATCTTTGAAGTTGACTGTGATTTGAAAAGGAATAGTTATTCTAATTAATATTGTTGCAGGCGGCACACTCTTTGAAAATCAAGAGCCTTGGCCCTTATGGATCTGACATGCCAGACTACAGTAGACATGATCACGGGGAAGACACCGGAGGAGATCCGCAGGACCTTTAACATCATGACTGATTTCACGCCGGAGGAAGAGGAAGAGATTCGTCGGCAGAACCAATGGGCATTTGAATGATCTATTGGGCAATTATGTGGAGTTGAAGAAGTTACATAGTTTATGTGGTATGATTTTATCCTTCTCTTTCTCAAAAGGTTTGTTATTTGGATTCTGATGGGGGCATTTCATGGCCTAATTATATCCTCTTCAACTTTACTACTAATTCAAGTTGTTGAACCATATATATGCTCAGGCGTGCTCAATGCAGTCTGAGCATATTCTATAAGAGAAGGTGATGCCGGGCTGTGCTTTTCCCTATTCTAATCCTGTTAACACGATACCATACTAGGTACAAAGAATAGGTCTACTAGAAATACTTCCTACGACTAAATTGTTCTCATTGACTTGTTTTTTCTAATACAAAAAATTTTATTTATAAAATAGTGAGTAAATACAAATATGACAATCAGGATTTGATTGTAATAATAATAAAAAAAAAAATTGATTACAATTAATCATTCAATATCAATTAAATATGAAATGTATTATAATACACTCAAAGCTTGAGGGTGACATTTACTTGATCAGCTTTCCGTCAGCCTATTCAACTATAAAATGACAAAATAAAATAATAATAATAAGTACTAGCATGCCAATTCAACAAAGGCCTTCGAGGAAGGAAGGATTTATCCTCTAAAATTCAGCTGTTAGCCGTCGGCAGAAAAAAACATGTCTCAGCTAAGCGCCCTCTTCACCACAACACTAGTCATCAGCATGGTGCTAACCCAAGCGGCTCGTCTGGGGCCTGTCTCGGCAAGAGGAGAATCTCTGATTAGAACCCAACATGAGGTACGTACGTCCAATACTTTTTTTTTTCCTCTCTTGTGTGATCTTTTTGCTTTAAATTATATTTTCCATTGATTTTTTTATTTTATTTTTTTTGGAATAAATATAGGAGGATGTTAAAGCACAAAACATTGAGGTTGTTGTCGACAGTTATGAAGGAGTACAAGGGAAAGAAGAGTTGTTGATGAGCACCGTGTCGTCGTCGAAGAAGATAACCCTGAAGAGCTCGGACGGAGAGGTCTTCGAGGTCGACGAGGCCGTGGCGCTGGAGTCGCCGACGATCAAGCACATGATCGAAGAAGATTCCGCCGACAATGAAATCCACCTCCCTAACGTGAGGAGCAAGATCTTGGCCAAGGTCATCGAGTACTGCAAGAAGCACGTCGAGGCTCAGTCGACGAACCCTGAGGAGCGCACCTCCGATGACGATCTCAGGGCCTGGGACGCCGAGTTCATCAAGGTTGACCAGGACACTCTTTTCGGTCTCTTTCTGGTGGGTCCTAGCATCTTAATTTCCAAGTCCTTGATCCTCTCGGCTTCATTAGGCCTTAAGGGGACCCGGTCCTTTATTTTTGGGACAATTTTGCCCTTTATTGTTTGTTTATATCGATCTTTAAAGTTGCCTGAGATTTGAAAATGAATATTGTTTGCATTTGCCAGGATTCAGACTATTTGAAAATCAAGAGCCTTCGGGATCTGACAAGCCAGACTATAGGAGACATGATGAAGGGGAAGACGCCGGAGGAGATCCGCAAGACGTTTAACATCAAGGATAGCTGCACCCCGGCGGAAGAGGAAGAGCTTCCTCGGGAGAACAAGTGGGCATTTGATTGAAATGATGTTCTGGGCAATAATGTGAGGACTTTTAAATGTAAATATTCTGATGGGGGCGCATTGGTAATTTGGTAGTAGTGGTTGCCCTTGCTCTTGCTACCAATCCCTCTATCATTTCAACCTTCTTTGTTTGTGATTTTCCTGAGTTTAGGGTAGTCATGCGTACACCTGTGGCCTTGAAAGCTTTGTGCTATCTGATTGCAGCGTTCTTATTATTGAGAGATTCATCTAGACCTCATGTAAGGGGATGTTTGTAAACTAAGATAGCAGAGGATAGAACTCTGTGGTAGGATTCAGGTTCCTCATTTTCTTATCCACTGTCATTTCATGGCCTTATATCCTCTAAAACTTCCTTCCTACTACTAATTGAAGTTGTTGAATCATAAATTCTCGGAGGTGCTATATAGTTTGTACTTCTTTCTCATTTAAAATAGAGAATATCTATTTCATGATCTAAAATAAATATAAATTTTACAGATCTAATGGCGTATATGTTGCATATCATTTAAAATTTTAAATGACATGACATTATATATACCGTTGAATGCAACAAATTAAACTCTTGATTGTAAAATGAATCTTCCTATTGATTATATTCCGTAGTTGATTGGTATGAAAGGTTTTTCTTCTTGTAATGGGGAATAAGATCCTTCTATGACTTGCAATCAATAATTCGGGTTAATGGGATGAGGTTTTTGCCCGTGTTGGTTGCCAGCATCATCCTGCTGAAGCAACGATTCTTGGTACCCTAAGAGCGCAATTTGCGTTGGTTATCTTTTACCTTCAGAAGTACATCACCTAAAAGTTGGGTGCTAACTTGCCAAAAAACAATTAAGAAGCTGCTAGTGATTACCATTGCAATCAACTTACAAATTCCAATACCATACTGGGAAACCAGTCAGCACTGAAGTCAGTGGCGGAGTCAAGGGGGTTGAAGGGGGGCATAACTGAAGATTGAAGTTGGAATGGCAAATAGCACTTTGATGTATGATTGCAACTTAATCTGACACGGTTAGAACAAAAGACAATTGCCTGCGATGCTTGAAACAATCAAGAACATTGCTTGCAGATTAACATGGAAATGGAATCAACAAATTATGCTATCTCATCAAACGTTGAATTTGGTACAGGCAAAACTGGACGATCATGATCTGCAGACTAGAAAGCTACTGCAGAGAGATTAGTGTCAAAGAAACTGTCATAATCTGTTGGTAGCAATGGCTGTTGGAGATCACCTCTTTGACAAGTACTGAAATACTGACCCTCTGAGTAAAGTCGGCTGTTATTTGGTATCTAACTTCTTACAAGAATACGTGCATTCTAGGCTGAAGTCATAAAAAGTCTACACGCAATTCACTGTCACCAAACTATTCTCATTAGGCAAGCATTATCCGTAACATTTTAGAAAGGAGTATGCTGGTGCCCTGATCCCTTCTACTTGAAATCAACTCTCATATGAAATGCGGACAAGCGAAACTCTCCAGTCAGGTAAGAAAACCAGTTTCTGTAGTCTTCACTTGTTTTTTTTGCTAAATCCCAGTTTCTGTGTTGTTTAGAGATGGCTGTTTTGAAGGGTTACTTGAAAAGCTAAACTTTTGCGCGAGTTCACCCATCAGCATGCTGACCTCCTCCATACCTTCTCGCAAATTATCTCCCACTTTTAACTTGTGAACTATTTCTTTCAAATCTATAAGATTACATCCTGGCATTCTCCCCACCTTTCGATCCTTCATCATCTCTCTTATCCTAGCAACATCCTCCCATCGACCTCCCACAGCATAGACATTCAACAATAGTTGATAATATGAGGGCTTTTGAGGTTCCATGTCAATTAGAGACTTGGCAATTTGTTCTCCTAAAGACACGTCTCCCTGGAAACGACATGAACCAAGCAAATTAGCCCAAAACAGGGATTCTGATGTCTTATTGTCATCATCTTCTGGCATATTCCTTAAGATTTCCTCTGCCTGTTGGATGAGCCCCACAGCTGCATAGAGATTAGCCATGCACCAATAATGTGCAAAATTGGGCTTTAGACAAAATACATTTATCATCTGGGTGAAGTAATTTCTACCCTCTGTTAACAATCCAGAGCGGGCACAGGCACATAGAACACCAACGTAGGTTATTTCATCTGGGATGATTCTTTCTTGCCCCTCATCTGGCCTCAAACTCTTGCCAAGGTTGGTTTCTCCATGTTTTGACTTTGTTCTACCCAACATTTCACCAAATAGGGTAAGCCCGTCATCTGGATTCCCGTGAAGGCAATGCCCCAGGATCAATGCATTCCAGCAAACTAAATTCCTATTTGCCCTTCTTTCAAACACTCTGCGTGCTATGTCCACCCTCTTGCACCTGCTATACATATCTATCAGAGCTGTATCAATAACTATATTTGATCTCAAGAACATCCTAATAAGAAAACCATGAACTGACCTTCCTTCCTTCAATCTAGCTGACCGACCACATGCGGTGAGCATGCTAACCACAGTCGTATCACTACCTCTCAATCCCAATTTAACCATTTCCCTGAATAACTTCAACCCACACCCAGGATTCCCACCTTTCAAATACCCATTGATCATAATATTCCAAGAAACCACATTTCTTTCAGGCATTACGTCAAACAAATTATGAGCAAGACCCAAACTACCAAGCCTAGCATAACTATCAATGATTGAATTCCATGAAACCAGATCCCGCTTAGACATTTTGACAAATACCTTACTAGCAAGGTCAATTTCCCCAGAACACCCGTACATATGGATCAAAGAGTTCTGCACTGGCAACACACAATCAACTCCATTCTTAACAGCTTGCCCGTGGCACTTCTGCCCAGATTTAACACAACCCATCTTCGCACAAGACCCAACAAGCGGTACAAAAGTATAGCTATTAGGCAAAAACCCATTTTTCAACCATTCAAAATAGAACACCACAGCCTGGAACGGAACACGACTATTAGAGTAGGCCTTGATGACAGTATTAATACATAACCTATCTGGCCATGCTGTGTATCGGAATATCAAAACAGTGTAATCTATATCGCTGAAATCCGAAGAGTACTGCAGAACTCTTCCTGCCCAAAAGGGGTTGTGGAAGAGACCAGAAGTGATCAAATGGGCCTGGATTTGGAACAACTGCCTCGCATTCTGACATGTTTCAAGTACAAATCTTCGCTGACAAACCCAGGTTGCAGTTCTTTCTGAGGGAGTACAAGAAGAGGAAAATGGGGACGAGGAGAGGTTGGTTTTGGAAGTGGGTTGTACGAGAACGGAGTTTCTGAATCGAATAAGTTCTCGCATGGAAACTCTTGCCATTCATTGGGGATATGCTTTTGATTCACTCTCGTGGTGCCAGACTGGGCTCTCGCCATTAACGCATATTACGGTCTTGATCGCTCGCTCTATTTCGGCTTCAGATTTTGATGGAAACAGCCGAATAGATAAGAGAGGGTGTACCTTGTAAGAGCATCACAATTGTTTGTGCATTTTGGATTTAAAAGAAAATGCTTAATCGAATCCTTAAAATTCATCTGCATTCGCTCGATGAATACATAAGTCTTTTATCAATTTTTATTTTTTTTTTCTCTCCTTTTCTTTTTAATTATGTTTGATAAAAAAGAGGAGTACCATTAACGGCTCTAAGTATAGTTTAATCGATTATGAATCACTATAGTAAAAATTATTAGTTCATATCCTCAATTTTTTTTCTCTAGTGTGAACACCAGTTACACCACTATGTCAAAAAATACAAAATAATACATAGGATTGCATTGGATTTATAGATTAAATGGTAAATTTGCCCCCTTTTTTTTTCTTCTTTTTTTAGGAAGATGGACAAGAGATTTTAAAAGAGAAAAAACTTTTAAAATTACTCCAATAAAGGATATAAATAAAACAGTTCTTATAAAATTAAATAACTTGACAAAACCAATGGATACGTTCAACAATTTCAAGAAATTAATGAAATCAAGTTGAAAAATTAAGTTATGTCCTGTCTTGAACTATGGTTGAGCTTAATTTCCATGACAAAGTAAATAGTAATATTATAAGTCTCTACTGTGTTTATCATGTGTTATTCTAAGAATAATGATAATTTTAAAAGAATTATTTGATTAAAATGTAATAATAATCAATAATAAGTTCAATATTAATTTTAAAAGCCATATCATTTTAGCACTACTCCAAAGAAAACAAACAAATTTGAATACCTTAATATCGATTTTACTCAACTTATTTCTTTATGAAAAAATGATTATTTTTTCATTTCTTATGTAGACTTATTTCGAATTGTTCCCAAAAAATAGTTCAATCGGCTAGAACAACACCTTATAAAATAAATATCACTAGTTCGAAACCCTTTTCCAGTGGACATGTTAAAAAAAAGACTTATTTCGAATTTAAATAGTAAAAAAAATAACAATGGTTCAGTATAAGTAGAAAAATACTTATTATAGCGTTTCGATTAAAGTACGAGCAAGTTTTGACCGACGGACATAAAACAGCGTTGGAGAGCGGTGTGAGCGACGTGGCGCGGTGGTCATAACGTCGCTCCGCCACCACAGGATCAATATTGTGAGGAAATGGTGAGGGCAAGCATAGGGCTTCTCATAGGTGCAGGGAATGGGCTCTCCAAGACTCTCTCAGAGATACTGGTTTGCCCACTCTCCAAGCAACCCTTAAGGTGATCTTTGCTTTGTTTTATTTATTTACACATTTTTGTTTGTGTTTCTTGGAACGGTGGTCGTGATTGTTAAGTTTAACTGCTTCTGGGTTTCCTTGTAGATATTGTGAGGAAACGAATTCTCTAATCAGTGAAGCCATTGGCGTTTCTTTTCCTGTGAGTTCTACTTCTCCATCCTGTATTGCAATTTCACAGCTTTGTAAAGAATACCTGTTCTTAGTGAGTAATTCTGCTCACAATGGTTCATTGGTGAAATTTGTTCGGGGATTTGCTTATCTAGTAATAGCCCATGTTCCTAGATATAAAAGGGTGTTGCTGCAATTTCCTAGTTATTTAGTAAGATTTGTTTTTTAGTTGCAAAATAACCCTTTTGTTTCTCTTGTGAATTGCTATGCAGTACCATATGATAGAAATGTTAATCGAATTGCCTGATAATAACTGAGGATTACGTTTCATTGCTAGAAATTTCCTGAGAGTTGCTTTTCTAGTAAGAGCCCAGTTCCTGGATAAAGGGTTTTGCTGCAATTTCTATTTATTATGTAACGTATGTATAGGGTAGCGTTGAGTCATTTTGTGAATTGAAAAAAATAACCCTTTTGTTTCTCTTGTAAATTGCTTTGCAGTACACATGATGCAAATGTTTTCCTAAAAGCTCCCCAATTTATGTTTGCACTCTAATGGGTATGATTTCTTATCATTGTTCATGTGTTTGATAGATAAAGGATGGGATTCCTTGCTTGGTCCCAAAGGATGGCAAGATAATCGAAGCTGATGACATGTCGAAAACCGATGATGCGGCTGATTCGTCTTTGAAAAATGATTAATAATGAGGAGGTAGTGGGAGTTGGCCTTCCCAATTGAACTGCCTTTGTCAGGCTTAGGTGAATGCTTTCTTATAGATCTATGCTACAGCTTTGTATTTATGCAAGCAATTCTTAAAAAATAATCTTGTTTCTTTTGTTAAGATAAACCGTTGAGCAGTTGATTTGTCTTGTTTGTTACTTCTGCATCTGAAATTCTCTCAAATCAATGGAAAGACTTTTTTTCGCGCTGCAACTATGTTTGTGAATGGAATTATTCTTTCCATTTTTTTTTTTTTTTGTCTTTTTTGATAATTTGGTGGATTTATTCATAAATGGCAGATTACATGTTTGATGTAGATAAAGTTTCAGCAATGACTGCAATTGCTTAGTTCTAGAGAACTACTGAAAGTCTGAAACAAATTTAGCTATTGAAGTTTGTTGGGCAGTTTGTCTGGGCATAAAAAAATAAGCGATTTTTGCTGAAGTTTGATCTTTTAAATCTCCAAATCTTGTTGTTGTTGCTTTTTTTTCCTTTTTTTTCCTGATGGATTAGATCTGAAGCAACTATTGTGTCTGTTAGTAGCTATGGTATGATGAATTGTCTACAAAATTGCTTTGTGGTTCAACCTTGTGGCTCTTACATCAAAGATTGAGGCATTGAAGTGGCCAGGGTTGTGTTTTATGTATGTGCCACAATGAGCAGTTGTATTGGCTTAACGAGGTTTCATACGTCTCTTGTTGTTGGGATGGGGATGATTTGATAGAATACATTTAGTAGATAATATGCATTAAAATAAAAATACTCCCTACCAACATGGTAATGCCTCCCACTTTAGGTTGTCTGTTGCCTTGCTTTCCTTGTTTGAATATTTTCTATTACTGCTTATCAACACTTTGCATAGGATGTATGAGTTGTTGTGGAGGTTACTGATAATTCGTACTTTAACGGCTACCCAATATATCTCTTCTCATATAACCCAATATATCTCTTCTCATATAACCTTATTGTGGTATTTGCTAGCATGGAGTTGTGCTTCTGATTTGAAATTGCATACGATTGGAGGCCCCCTTCTACAGGGCCTCCAATTCCATCCAGTTTATTTATAGGCTTCGTATTCTTATTGCTTAGAAATAATACTGTAAAATTCTCCCTCTTTAATCAGTCTTGGAAAAATGGGTAATAGTTTTATTCAACGCTATATTACTTAATTGTATTGGTAGCTCAAAAGACGTTGTCAAGCAGTTCCAAGAAGAATACAACCATAATTTTTGGTCTTCATAGTCTATTCATTTGCAATATTGGAGCCTTCCTTCCTATGTTCTTTTCTGTTCATTTTGAGACCAAAAAAATTAATTAGTTTGCGTAAGGGTCGTGTTAGTTGTAAAGTCATGGTTTGTGTTTTGGTTTGTTGCATCAACAAATATTAAATGATATTTCAACATATTCACCACTACCAACATATACAATATTAGTTCTGTGAAATATAATCTTGCTTATGAAATAGTTCTTCTCCGTTTCACTTGGGATCCATTTGAGTTTGTGATTTTAAAACGTGCGATATTAGAACTTGATTTTTAAAAATACAGTTAAGCTTTTAACAAAATTGTAGTTTGACCTTTAAAATCATGTGTTTTTAAAAACACACCCCCCAACATTTTTAATGTTTTTAAATCGCAATTTTTTAAAAATAAACTCTAAACCAATATATTTTTTGCGATTTGATTTAAAATTGTCCCTTTAGTTCACGAAATTGTAAAGCTAAACCCGATCCTCAAGAGAGTTAGGGTAGTAAAACTATACCCAATCTACCAAATGAAAGAAATGAAGCTTGACTTGAGGAGGTGTTACCTTTGTACCCTGTCCATGATCTTCCATTAATGAAGCAAAAAAGGTTAAGAGTAACACTCTGTTTAGGTGTAACCGCTCTGTGATGGTCACTTGAATCCTCCCTGCCTATCTAATTTAACAAGCCTTCCAAACAACGCAAAAAGAAAGGGAAAAGAAAAGAAAAAAAAATGAGCCGTTGCTTTCAAACTCTTTTCTTCAACAAAACCTTCCTCTTATTAAAGATCTAATACAAATGCTATGACTCTCGTCAAACCAAATGGTTTTCAGGAAGTTGGTGTCCTTCATCTGTAATCTTATTGGTCCAAGAGCGCAGCTGCTGAGATCCAAGGAAGCTCCATCTTCTTCCTGCCAGGTGATCAGATGGGATGGAATGCAGCAGAAGGACGAGGAAGGTCCATCCATGGCTCCACAAGGGTCCTGCAGCTTAGGTGAGTCGTTTCTTGAAGTTGAAGTTTGCTGTGTGTGCTTGTCGAGATTAAAGAAGGGGCAGGACATACGTGTTCTTCCTTGCCTGCATGAGTTTCACAGGGTCTGCGTCGACAGGTGGTTCAATGCGTGCCGGAAAACCTGCCCGGTGTGCCGGTTTTCCATCGGAGAAGACGACAATTGTCGTAAACAGGAAGTGCTCACTGATGAGATGGTGATCTGGTTTTCTTCTTTTCATGTAGCTGGTTTCTAACCTATAAACTCTTATCAATCTTGCAAAAGAAATATATGCAATTTCTTTGTTTTTTCTTTTTCCTTTTAGAGTATAATCTATAAAATAGAGATGTTCTACCAATCTCAACAGCCAATTGAGAGATGCTTCCGATGTATCCGGACGCTCATAACATTTATCTAAACAAGTGAACTCTATTAAAACTCTCTCACATGTCAGGTATGCGGGGATTAGGCAGAATGCAATTCGTTGCTGGAATTGCAGCCGATTTCGATCACTATATCATGTAATGTATGCAATTGAGAGATGCTTGCTTGTAGAGAGTTTACAATCAAAGGTCGTCCCACCAACTTTTTGTTGGATCGTATTGGAAAAGTTTGGTATGGTAAGTTAGGCCAAATGTTTTTTATAGCCCTTACCATTACCCAAATTATCAAATATTGCCCCTATACCAATATTTATACGAATATTGAATTGTCCACCAACTCATAACAACAACCAAAAAAAAAAATCTCTAGAAGGAGTACATTTCTCTCTATCTATTAAGTAACTTTAGAGCATTCCTAGTAGACTTCCTATAAGGGAGTCTATTCCCTATATATAAGAATATGTTCATCACAAAAAACATCCCACATCAGACTCCCTAATGAGCCTCAAACATGAGGATTGCTTCCTTTTGATTTTCCCTAAGTTTAGAAGGCAAAACTACTTTTTGCTTCTTTATGAAAATATATTTCACAATAGCTTCCTTACATTTCCCTATATCATCAAAATATTATTTATTTGCAAAATACAAGTTCCCTACTTACCTTCACTTTTTTCATAAAATTTCAACACAATCCTCAATTAAAGACAAAAAGATGAAAGATGAGAGAAAAAAAAGAATTGTTTATATTAAATAATATATAGGGAACCACTTTTGGTTCCCTACATATTGGAAAACATTGTAGCAAGCCTTGAATGTTGGTTAAATATAGGGAATTTGATGTGAGTAGATTTTTGTGACTTTTTTGAAAATTTTCCTATATATAGGGAAAAAATGACATATAGAGCATATGTTGCTAGTGCTCTTAGGGTTTCACTATTGCAATCCTTATGATTATTAAAATAAAGATAAAAGACGTTTTTCTTCTCTCCTCTCCTCTCTCTCATATATATATATAAAATTTAAAAAACAAATATTTTAATGATATAAGAAATTATTCAGAAAAGTTATTAGAGTGTATTTTGACATAAAGAAACAAAAAGTAATTTAAATCCTTAAATGTAAGAAAAATGATGAAAAAACAGCTAAAAATGCTCTTAGTAGTAGCCCATCTAACACATTTTCTTGAAAATTTTTAAAATTTAGATGGCCTTCTCAAAAGAGTCAAATCGCTTGGTAGATTTTTAGTAAAATTGGCTGTTTAAAAAAAAAAAAAAATTTGGGGTCAAATCACCTCCACTTTACACATAATTCTAAGTGATGCATGTGAATTTATATATATATATATATATATATAAAAGAGCAAAATGGCTGTGGTTGTGGGAGAAATAACAAAATAACAAAAGTATCCAATATTTTGCCGAGGTAACTCGAGTCGGCCTCAAAGGGAAGGACAAAAGAAAAAGGCGGACCCGAAAGCAGCTTTAGCGTTTAGGGCAGGCGAAGGGGCAAGGGTGGGTCTGATTTTGTTACGTTCCATCGGGGCTCCTTCTGTACAAACAGAAAAACCAAGATCCATCGGACCCTTGAAACGGTTTTTTTGGGGTTTTCGTTTGAAAAGTATCCCAACGGTTCTAGAGATTAGAGAGGGAGTGCTTTTGACCCAAGTGTCCCCTTTTGCACAAAAATAACAGAATTACCCTTTACTTTTTGTTTAGGAAAAATGAAAACAAAGGACGAAATATTCAGTACACTTTTTTTTTCTTTTTAAATAATTTGGGTAAATGGGTAAATGTCCTTATCCTTTTACCCTTCTATCTTTCTTCCGAATTATTTGGGTCATGCCGACGAAAAACAGTCTTTGTCGCGCAATGCGACCAAGCGCACACACACACACACACTTCACGTCACTCTTTGAAAAAGAAGAAAAGCCATAATCCAACAAGACTGTCCCCAAAAATAGCCGTAGCCAGAAAGCAGATATTAGCTCTCAAGTCTCAAGTGAAGGGATTTTGACCCACAACTCACACTCGCGTGGCGAACAAGAAGCACTTTTCTCCCATTGGATTGAGGTTCAATCAAGATTTGCCAATGCGTTGAACAGCAGCAATAATAAAGGAAAAAAAAAAAATTCTTAAAAAAAAGCCACCAGAAACGCAACAAAAAGAGGGCATCAATGAGAGTAATAATAAGGGGAAAGAAAACTAAAGAGAAGGTTGATAAGGGAATATGAAAGAAGAGATAAAAAAGAGAGGTTGAAAACTTAAAAGCGATGGCCAGCCAACGAAAGGAACAAAGCGTCCCATCTTCTCACTGTGCAATCTCATTGGTGGTGGTGGTGGAGGAGGACTGGTGGTGCTCCTTTTCCCCAACTTCTTTCCATACATGAAAATATTAACATTTTTTTAAGGAAGAGGCAGTCAAAGGAAGGATGGATACAACCAAGTTAAATTTCTGCAATGCAAAAACACTACTCTTCCATTCCATACGCATACATGCATTGTTCTTTCCTGAAACCCACTATAATATAGAGGTACACCGGCCTACAAAAAAAAACATAGAAACCTTAGTAGGAAGGCCATGATGATTCTCAAAATGGAGCCGTTGAGGTTCTGTGGAGAGAGTTCTTTTTTGGAAGTTGAGCAGCTGCGGCCAATCTTAGCTGCCCAAAAAAAAAAATTAAAAAAATAAATAAATAAAAGGAAACCAACATCAAACTATGTCATCAGCCCCAGGAATCCCAAACAGTCTACAGATGACAGTGCCAAAATGGAAATATATAGTATTATTTTTTTTTTCAAAAATACTCTACTTTGATTATTGATACTATCTGTATACAAATTGTTTTTAAATATGATAGTAAATAAATATAAACTTCTATTTGAATAACAGAATGTATTTTGAAAAAAGAAAAGTCGTTGCCATCAATTTCCTGTAGGGAGGGAATAAATAAAACAAATCTCGAATAACACTAACCTGTTCTTGCTGTTTTCGAAGTTTTGCATTCTCTTCCAGCAAGTGAGCAACTTCAAGTTCCAACTCGTTTGTATATGCCTGTAGTGTACGAAGGAAAACATGCTTTCAGGAAACAAAATCTAACGGAACTATATTTTATTAACTCGGAAGAACAAAAATAGACAGGCACATTCCTGCTTTCTAGCTCTCGATCGTGCGGCCGACTCTCTGTTCTTGATCATACGCTTATGTCGCCGATCCCCGGAACTACCGTCAGATTCTGGAACCCTTTTCATCCCAAAAGATGGCAAGCCGGTGGAGGAAGCCAGAGCCTCAAACGGGCTACTGAAGGAAGTGACATTAGATTGTAAATGTGAGTTGGGCCGAAGTGGGTCAGACTGATCAAGAAAATGGAACTCGCAGCTGGAATTCAAGCTCAAGACGGTGGCTGGGGGCGGTGCCAAAGAGCCAGGTAGCGGGCAGTAGACGGCTGCGGCGGTGTCTGCGGCGGTGGTGGAAACTATGCGGGCCGGTGGTGGGTCTTTGGAGAAGGGTCGAGCAAGAAAGTCTTGAAGGATGACGTTGTTGTTGGAGGCGGTTTCTTGGTCTTGGAGGGAGGCAAGATTGATATCCTTCCAGACCTCTTCCATGGTTTTGGTGGTTCTTGAGGTGCGGTCGCCGAGGCAGGAGATTGAGAAAGGAGAGGCTGAAGACGATGAAGATGTGGAAGAGATTGACTTGGACGACGATGGTGAGCCTCTGTTGTGGAGGCTCCTGACCGTTTCGTTTAAGCTGCTGTTGCCTTCTTCCGTCGCTGCTGATGGCACCATGAATGCTGCGTGTGAGATGGGTTGGAGCTGTCCAAGAGAGTTGGGACTGGGAGGGAGTGAGACAGGAGCCAGCGGACACAGTATGTGTGAATGGTCATGTCTCATATATGCGGGTTCTGTGCCACGCGTGCCAATTGAGCTTTGGGAGGGAGTCCTACGTACCTACGGCTGTGACTGTAGTCTGTCTCTGTGTCTGTGAGGCTCGTTTCTTACGAAGTTGGGGAAGGATTTTTGGTTTTTTGTAGGGTAAGGGAAAACAGTACCCTTTTGATTTGATCCACCCTACCCTTCCCCTTTGGCAACTTCACTATTCTTGGCCATTCACTTAAAATTTGAGTCTCTTTTTAGAACAAAAACAACAAAAGGGGTGCTTCTATGTACTCTACAAATAAAGAAAACCACTTTAATGCCCTAGGAAAATAACTAGTTATGGTGTTTCTAATGCTCTATATAGACTATCAATCTAAGAGGGCTAATCAAGATTTAATTTAAATTTTTTATGACCACATATAATGCTTTTGCCAGGGACTTAATCGGGACTTATCGAGACCGGCTCTGGACTTAACTGAGACTTGCTCAAGCAAGTCCCTTATGGGTCCCAGTCAAGTTCCAAGCAAATCCCGCACAAGCCTCCTCAGGGTCTTAGGCGGGTCTTGGGTGAGTTCCAAACGAAAATTAAAGAAGAATTTTCGGATAAAGAAAAAATATTTTTCTTTGACTCTTATTTTGTGTCACACTAAATACTCGAAAATATAAAAAATATTTTTCGCAAATTATTTTACGGTAAAACAAACATAACCTAAAATATCTTGTGTGATGCACTTTTAGTCCAAATAGATAGATGATGTCCCCAAGAGGTAGCTCAATCGGTTGGGACCACGCCTAATGAAGTGGAAGTCACTAGTTCGAATCTCCCTCCCCCCTCTTATGTGGACATGTCAAAAAAAAAAAAAAAAAGATAGATGATGCAATTTTCATCCAAATAGATAGAAAAAAACTTAATTGAGGGCTCTTAGTCACTCAATCATGTAGTTTGTGGAGTTCAAGTATTACTTTTTAAACTTTAAATATAAAAAATGCCAAATTGGAGATATTTTAAGAGTTAAATATAATTTCTCGTTATATATATTTTTTATATAAATTAATATGACGGTTCATGTTATTACTTACAATTAACAAAGTTATGGTAAAGACTTAGAGGGTGTTTGGTAAATCCCATTAGATTCCCAACAAAGAATAACGATGCATTGTTTAGATTAAAAAAAATAAATAAATTATTGGTATGGAAAAATGAAAAAGTGGTATTGAGAAGTGAAAAAATTTAATTTGTAGTGATTTTTTTATTTGAATAATAAATTATGTGATATAAATGGCGAATCATTTGATTTTTTTTTTTTGAAAAAATGAAGTGAATAGTGTGGTGAAATGTGAAGGAACGTGTTGTAATGGGGTGTAAGTTAACAAACAAGGCCTATAATTTTAGTACCCAAGTATTTCATGAACTTATATTCCTTGTTATTAACAATAGGGAAAATATACAATAAAACCTTAGGTCAGTCATTTAGAATTTTAAAATGCTTAAGTTTTTCTTTCAAATATTTACTCCCCGGGTCATTTAAAATTACAATAAAATACCTGCTGTCAGTTTTTCATTAACTGGTGTGAAACGTACCATTTTAATTTAATTAAAATATTAATTTTTAAAAATTTAATTTTAAATTTTTAAATCTAAAAATACAAAATAAAAAAACAGGGGTGGCCGTTTAGCCATGGGGCCACCCCCATGGACCAAAACCTCAAAAAAAAAAAAAAATTGAGGGTTTGGGCCTTGGGGGTTGTTCGCCAACCGGCCGTGCGTTTCACGCCCATTAACGAAAAATTGATGGTAGATACTTTATTGTAATTTTAAATGACCCAGAAAGTAAATATTCAAAAAAAAAAAAAATATTAGCATTTTAAAATTCTGAAAAGCTAACCTCAGATTTTATTATATATTTATCCCTAACAATAAAACTACCAAAAATATATATATATATAAACTAATTTTTTTTCTTGTAATTACAATGAAGCTAAACTGTTAGGATTTCATCTTGCATGGGAGTTTGCGCCAATTTCAACAAAAATAAATAAATTATGTACTACTATAAATGAATGATGGCGGATGTACATGAACCTCTCTTCTCTCCTTTCTTTTCTATGAAGAGCAAATAGAACACGAAACACCCCCAACAGGACAACAGAAAGAAGAAACGGAGCAGAACAAAAAGCCAACGGCTAGGGGGGTGCATCCTTCCTGTGATTAATGTGACGGAAGAAACTATCAGTAAAGTTAAAACGTGGTACGTCTCAAAATTCGTGTTTTACTCTTTTGACGTGAATATTATCATACAATAAAATAATATATTATATTTAATTTTTAATAAAATAAGACATCACTCCACAGTATGACTGATTTAGAGAGAGAAAAAAGTGATAAAAACAATACATTTAATTTAATTTGCGCGTGTATATAATATTATTTTACATTTTTTTTATTTGTTTTTGTTATTGACAGGAATTGTTATTAATGTCGAAATTCTTGATTTTTGGAAGAATTAGTTGAGTTGGCAGATTGATAGATAAATAGATAGATAGTGAATTAGTTTTTATGGGCACTATGCGTGAGTAAAGGTGCATTTGGATCTTGACAGCCAGTCGGGTTGTGGGCTATCGGACCTCCAGTGACACTTAAGAATGTTATGTATGTGTTTTCTTAATTTTAGAAGTAATTATTATTTTATTGAAAAATGCTATTATTAGGTGTTTTTTTAATATTTTTATAATATTATTTCAATTATGATATGACTTTTAAAATTATCATTAAATTTAAAATTATTATTATTTTTTTTTATGAATATTATTATTGACTTTTAATCTATCGATGATTTTAAAAGCTTTTAACTTAACATTTCTCTATTTTCTTTGATAGACAAGCCTTTTAGGTCAGTTGGCTAGGCTTTTCCAATAGCTCTGTAATTTCCTTAGATGATTGGTCTAGAAATGAATCTTATTTTTACTCTCTAAATAACTAAAAATCTAAATTGTGGCAAATTTTTGGAATCTTTACCATCATCATAAAACATGTCCAGAAAATAGTACTAGTAGTGATTTTATTTTTTTTAGAAAAAAATAAAAATTTTAGAAAGGAAAATAAGGTGGAGTTGTGGAAGCACTCCACCTCTAGGAAGTACAAGATCTAACAAAATAGTACCAAAATCCAACCAAGTCATTGGCAATATGCAAAGTTGGTCAAGAGATGAAAGATTGAGATTTGAGTGAGGGTGATCAGAGATCACAGAGTCTAGTCTTGAATTTATAGACAGCTGTCAGCTCTGTATTGCTCTGTCCCAAACTCTCTTCTTCAACATCTTTTCCAATTTCCAGTACCCTCTTCTGCTACACCACCCCCCTCAAAGCCTTCTTTCTTCTTTGCAGGCCCTCTGGCCTCCACTTCTTATTCTTTCCACCTTTAACTAATTAACTCCTCTCTTCCACAAACCTTCCCAAAAAGTAGCTCCCTTTTCTCCAACCCTTTCCCCCCCCCTCAAAAACAACTGATAATATATATATATATAACCTGCATCAATTAAATGCTATTGTATAGTGTATACAGTATATAGTTGTACCACATAATAAACTTTTAATTAATAAGAAGAGGAACAGAGGCAAAGATGACGAGAATCTCAATCTTCTGGGTTCTGGGCGGTGGGGTGTCAATTGATCGAGACCCATCGGCTTCCCCAGGTAATGATGTTTTTTTTTGTAGCATGATCCATTGGTAATAAGAGAGCAAGTATCCTTATATCCTTTGGATATTCCTAACAGAACAAGCTGCAGTACAGCACGAATTCTGAGGCAATCAATTGGGTGTACAGGTCATGGATCCCCTCAACAGTGCATAGACTACAGTAGAGCAACCCTCCTTAAAAAAGTCTCTTTATTTTTATCTCTCTTTAACCACAACTACTACAATAGAGAAAAAAAGCATGTACATTCATTCATTGTTTGCCAAATCCATGTGATCTTTCACCATGGCGTCTACGCCACTTTCAGTTTCTTCTTGTGCTTGGGTATTATGGGAAGCTGGGGTTGACTTTAAAGTGACACAAAAACTAGATGAAACGAAACAAATTGGGTAAGAATGAATACGTGTGTCAATGTGGGGGTGATCTGCAGCCTCTTTCTCTTTGGACGGCCTATAAATCTTTACCTGCTTCAGAAAGAATATATATATATATATACATATGTTTGCTTTGTAGGGAGAGAAGGAAATATTTAGAGAGATGTGATTGGCATTGGCAACAAACAACTACTACTTTAGACTTCACACGTGGACGCAGACAGCAATGTTCCTTTGACGTTAACTCACTCTTCCTCATACACAAAGTAGTAGTGTGAGATATGAGAATGTTTGTTGCTGCTAAGAATGTCTTTATGACTCTCTTTTGGTTAAACAAGATGTACGTGCTTATTTTGGCAATCCTTTCCGTTTGAGTGATAACGTAATTATATAAGTTGCAATAAGCATATTTAGATATGGATACCTTACTACCTTACCCGTTTAATCCTCTACTTTAATTACTAATTTCATGTCACGTTTACGGGTCATGCTGTTAAAAATTTCTAACCCCAAGTTAACGATGTATATTGCATTCATGAAAGAGCCGATGAGTCCTATTCTATTCAATACCTACTTGAACGGTTTAAAAACCTACTTTTCTCACAATAGTTGCTGATAATATGGACAACTGATTGCTCATGATCCTTGTGCACCATAAGAAAGATACTTTTAAAATTATTATTAAACATATTTCAAACTCTTTTTGAAAAAAGAACCAATTATTAAACTTGTTGATACTACGGTGGTGTTCGGCAAACTACAGCCGCAACACGGCACTGTAGCAACAATGTGGACTGATTCTGACTGCTTCAATAAATGTGTGCGTCAGGTTGTCTTCCCATTAGATTACCATAATTCCCTCAAGCAAAGGCCTGAGGGGGAAATTTAAAAACTGCAATTTTTGGACTTACTCATAAAATAGAGGGTATAATAGTCATTTCGATTCTGACTGCTTCAATAAACGTGTGCGTCAGGTTGTCTTCTCGTTAGATTACCATAATACCCTCAAGCAAAGGCCTGAGAGGGAAATTTAAAAATTGCAATTTTTGGACTTACTTAGAAAATAGAGGGTATAATAGTCATTTCTACGGACAAATAAGCTTGATGCACATCAAGACAACCTGGCAAAAAGCAGCAGATACTGTTCATTAAACAGTATCCTAAGGGCGTTGGGGAAAGCAACGAAAGTTGCCGAACAACCCCTACATAATACGTGGGTTGTAGTTTTCTAAATTTATATTTATTAGTATTATTTATTAATTCAACCCAAAATTAAATAAATATGTCTATCCTTCTAGTCAAAAAGACATAATTATGCCCAATTAGAACGCTTTGTACATTTCGGATAGTGATAAAAATGAAAAAAAAAAAAGAAAAAAGAAAAAAAGAAAAAAGAAGTAACTTTTAATGAGTAATGTTATATGCCCCTTTTTACCCTCTAATTATTTCAGATAGAACAATTTTTAGTGAGTTAAAAAGAATTAAAATTTCAAAAAGCAATTAATAAAATTATAATTTTGTTAAAAAATATTTCAACATATCGTAAAATCAGAATTCAATTCTTAAAATCACAGTTAAATCCTTCAAATTGTATATTTTAAAAATAATTTAAATATTAAATACTTTCAAACGTCTACCTTTTTCAAACACGACAATACTTCATGCGGATTTTGTTTAAAACATACACGCACTCTTGAAAATATAAACTCATGATCTAAAAGAAACAAAGTGCTGTCAAATCAAATTGGTCCGAAGAGCACCGAGTTGGACTCATTGTGGACGACGCTCAGAGCAGAGAAAGAAAGAAAATATCAAAAAGCATTGTGGGAACTCGTTTCTTCCTGAGTATAGTACACCGGAAACACAAATCCAAGTTCTGCCACCTGACACACCAATTCTTATCAAGAGATATGCGATTTTATTTTCTCACAGCATATTCAGTTTATATACTAGTTGACATGACATATTCAATTTACTATCAATTTTTTTTTTAAAAAAAAAATAATAATAATTTTGATTTAAGAATGGATTGAACATGCCACTTAAACTGAATATGCTGAAAAAAGAAGAAGCAAAATAACATTTCTCTGCTGAATAAAACAAGAAGTGAGGAAAAAGAAAGAACACCAACACCGTAAAAGGGTTGATCCAATTCAGAGAGGGCCAAGTTCCAAAAGCTCCAAAGTTTAAATTAACATGAATGCCAACAACATCCAGCCCAAATCTGGAAAATCCGAAGGTTTGTCCCCAAGGGACCATCTTTATGCAGTAGATTCTTCAAAGAGTTTGAAGAAATAAGATATACATATAAATGTAATAATATAAGTATGATATAAGTGACAGAGAAATCCAAAAAAAAACAAAAAAAAAGGATGGATCAAGAATAGAAAAATAGCAGTTGTAGCACGAGCTGCAGCATCCAGCAAAAGCCACCCACCTCTCTTCCCCCTCACAGACGGCAGACATGAATCCACCAAGCACTTGCATCACTCAGAATTATATGCATACCTCCGGAAAGTGGAGGTGATCTGACCCCAAAGATTCAAAAAAACCAGCTGAGGGGCAGGCAAGGGAAATGAGATAAAAATTCCCCATACAAAAACATTGATCATGCCACCATAAAGAGCAATGGAGTTAAATGCAAAACCCCCACAAAAACCATACATGCTGCTACTAGCTCGAGTCATAAATGGTTCTTTTTGTTTTTTGTTTTTTGTTTTTTGTTTTTTTTTTTCTGCTTTAATCTTTTTCTGTTCTGTAATAAGTTCCCTTGTTCCCCTTTCAAATAATGGCTTCCCATGTGCTCATGAGAAATCATGTTCTATAGTGTACCATGGCAAGACCACTACCTGCAGTTCAAGTCCCTCCTCCCCTTCCCCTCTTTTCTTCAGAAATTAGTTCTTAAAAAAAAGTGCACACAGACTCTCTTACTCTAATTTCTTTCCGAACCAGCTTGAGTACTGCCTCGATCTGTTCTCGTCCCACCAGACAGCTGCAACTGGTTGCTCAAGTCCCCAGATTGTAGTCCACCTTGGAATGCCTCAGCACGAACATCTGATTGTCCCCTTGCACTGCTGAGGTCAGCAGTCTTCTGCTCCAGTGCCATGTTTTGGACTTGAGCTGTCAGCATATCATGACTGGATTTTCCATAGGTCTGTTGGCCTGAAGTATTAGGAAACTGAACTGCAGGTGGCATTATCCATCTCCGCCAATCATGCCGCCTTCTTACTTTGTCACCCTAGAAGACAAAGGTAAAGGGATTGAAATTAGAGAAGCAACAAGACTTGACACAGTGCCAAAAGGCCATCAAACCAGCTGAATATCATTAATCTTCAAACCAATGACCCTAAACACATTCTATAAATATACCTGTACTTCCAGAATACTTGAAGCTCGAAGAGCATCCACTATATGCTGGATATTTTCTGTCAAGTGCATAACCTGAAAAGCAAGCGACAAAAACATATCATCTATGCATCAATGGATGATTAAGAAAAAAAAAAAAAAAATGCTCTGGCACTAATGCAACGTTAGGACTATCACATCCATTTTTTTCTTAGGCATGGAAAGGGAAAAATACCAAAAGTGGCATACTGTGACCAACAGAGAAAAACAGCAACGACAAATTAGAAAGAACGGGACAGCACAAAGACAAATAGTCAGATTCCAATTTATATAAACCTGTAGAGTCAGCGATGGCATTAAAAACACAAGCCAGCACCGGCACAGAAGATATGCAGGAGATAATGCATCAGAGAACAGAAATAATAAATAACTCAATGTCTTCCACCTGTCTGTTTATGAAATCTCAGAAATAAATATTCCAAAGGCGTTCATGGGAAAAGAAGCTTACAGCCGGACCTGGAAACCAGAAAATCAATTGATTAACTGTCCTGCATGGAGTCCAACTCAACTTTAAACACCTTTCCCAGAATCAACCAATAGTTTAAAAGCTTTTATCTCATCATCCCACACTCCCAATTTTTTGTCCCCATGCAGTTATCCCCTTAACAAGATATAGATACTTCAATGATATCGTCATCCACAAACACAATCCTTGCATTTCAACAAATGTTTTGATTGAAGGACTATAATAAAAGGTAATTTCATTATTGGTACGAAGAGAAAAAAAAAATGCAAAGCTTAGAAGATAGGCCAATAAAACTTTTTATTAGTTTTGCCAGTCAAATGAAGGTTTATAACTGAAAAAAAAAAAAAGAAAAAAAAGAAAAGAAAAAGGCACTAACATTGTTTGTTTTGTTTTTGGGATTGGTAAGTTATGCACCTGGTGGGGACTTGAACATACAACCTCACCCCCCACCTTGCTACAAAGGAAGTACCAGTAGAGCTAAAGCTCATCGGTAACAGGTACTGACTAGTGAAAACAGAATATATCTGTAGGTTCAAATTTGCAAACGAAAATATTTTTTATTTCCAAAAGGACACAAATTTCCTCCAAACAAATTTCCTTCAACCTATTCTAATAAGTGACAAGGGTCATTCAACATTTTTGGCTTCATAGATTAGTGGAATGACAATAAATGACTCTTAAAATATTTTAAAAAAAAAAAAAATGTGAGAGATGACATTTGTCACTTATTAAACTAGGTTAGAGGAAATTTCTGTCCTTTCCAAAAAGAAAAATCAAAATACATCAATTTATGAAAAATCAAACATCTAACAGCACATGGACATAAAAGAAGGATAAATAGCAACCAATTCCCAGAGCCACCATCTGATCATGGGATAAAATCCTAGTTGGGGGTTGGTAGAAACAAAATGCAAGTTAAAAGAACATATGCTGGATATATCACCAACTTATCAAAAAAGCAAATAAATTTCTTGCACCACTGTTAGAATAGAAGGACATCACTTTTCAAATAAATTCAGTAGAAAGATTTTTTTTCTTTTTTGGGTTAAAAAAAGTGTGGTCTCAGTGCACAAAAACCAAAGAATAATGATGCAACAAAAGCCGGAAACATCATCTACCAGCAGCTAAAGTAATGGCACTTCAATACTACATCCAGGACTTCAGCAGGACTTATCTCAGGCATCTACACTTTCAAGAGATTATCATCATATATACTGTTGCTGCAAACCATAAATCTGAAACTAAAGAAAGCTACTCGGCAAATAGTTTTGGCGAGTTTATTTACCACCCAAAAATTTGAATGTCACAAATAGTGGGTAGGTAAAACCGCAATACTTAACAGAGACAAAATAAATAAATATAGAATCACCCCTCAAAGCTGCTGTTAATGAATTCGTCAAGCTCCAGAAAGACTATTGCATGTGCAGAAATAATAAGAAAGGCCAATTGATCCCTTCTGGAAACTTAAATGGTTCACAAAATGATCTTAAACAAAACATCAATATACCTAGTAACATAAAATGAAGTCAATCATGCCACTAGTGGAACAAACATCCATATACATAGGTAACATAAATGAAGCAAATATTGGTGGACCTACAAGTGAAAGGAGTATTGAAGGATGACTATAGATCTCTACATTCTAATTCAACTTCAAGGGACTGGAAAGTGAAAGAATCCGTTTTCCAAAACATTGAAAATTAATGAGTAGGATAAGAAGTGCAGATTATGCATTATTTTCGATCTAGTTAGGATAAGCAGTGCAGATTATACATAGAAAGAGGGAGCATTTGTATACTAAAGATTGGGTGAGTTAAGCCAAACCTACAGTTCATCCAGTCAAATTTAATCAAAAATAAATAGATCATATCTAGTAATTGCATGGCCAGCCATGCTTCATAATGTCAATTGTGAGCAATCTAGAAAAAAAAACGTCCATGATGATGGGAGAGATGATGCATAATTAATGAAATATTGAATATCTTGAAGATGGTTGGCACACTAAGAGGACAATATTATATTAGAAAATTATCATCCAAAATGGAAAGCAAATCTACAGCAATGACGTGTTAGCAAAAAAGAAGAGGGTTATGGCATCAGGGGAAGTCAAGGTGGTTGATACTGTAACAGGTTATTTGGCGCTGTATTAAGTTCAATAGTGAAGGATTGCTTAGCAATTCCAATAAATTTAGCAAGCATATGAGGCTTTGTTTAGTTGAACAAGGAAGACTTAACTTTCAACCTAATCACACAATTTCCCGTATTAGGAGTAAAATACCAATGTAGTAAACATCCGTAGCCTATTAAACCCTAAAGTAGCATGATATCTTGACATTCATATAAAACACGAGACTTCACACATAAGAAATGCTTTTGTTGTGACACAACATGTACAAGAAACACTAATAATATTGATGAGATTGAGAAACAGGACCATGAAATAAGTTCTATGGGACTAAGAGCATTTGCATTGGGTTAGCTAAAATGGATTTCTAAAATTTAGATAGAACCCCCCCTGCCCCCACAAAAAAGCCCCAAATCCAATAGCCAGCACCCCTCTAAAATAGCACTGTAGCTCAATCAAAGTTTTGTACTCTAAAATGTTCTCTCCCTCTCTCTCTCTCACACACACACAAAGAAAGAATATTTATGCGGTATAGACATATAATAGATAAGTGGATGTGGAAAAGTATTTAGCCAAAATAGAAAAAAGTAGTCTATTATCTAAAATAAAATTTAGAGAAGCGAATGCGAATGCTGTAACTTCAGAATGGTGAATATGAAAGAATAGAAGGACTATTAAAAACGAGGTTTGATAAGCCAACATTCTTCTTGTCACAATTCAACCATATACCAAATATTTTCACACAGCTATTTTTTTCAAAAGTACATGTTGAATCTTGATTGCAAAATCTATTACCTTCACATGTATATCACAATCATTCCTGGACCAAAAGAATATAGAAAAATTTCCACAAATAGAGCATCAAATGAACTATGTTAGCACAGGGTGCCAAAAAAGAACTATTGCAGCCACAGAATTCAGTAATGCTAAAAAAGCAATTGCTGAGTTAAGTTAAAATCAAAATAAATAACTTGATGCAAATAAGATCACCAGAGGTCTAAACAAAAACCACTTCTAATAGTTCATGAAGAGCTTTATTCATTCATTATGCATTACTCAAAATCCTCAATTGACATCAGTTGCGCAATTGATGAAACCTCATATATCACCAAGAAATTCCAGGATTGTTAAGGTGAATGCCCAATGAGCATTGAAGTTGAAAAGTTAAGACAAAATATGAAGCTGATCATAAATAATTAGCAATAAACACAAAACACCATACTATCGCATAAGCAAAACCATTGAAATACCCCCAAACAACTCACTTTGTTGAAGCCTGCTATCAATTTAATAGGAACCCAGCCCTGGTCATCCATGTTATGCCTCAAGTATGTATCTTTAATTAAATTCTCATCACTGCAATAATTGAATACGAGGTGCAATACAAGTTAACAGAAAAATAAGTTGATCATGACAATAACAGAAAAATAGTCAACTAATTACATTGCCTATTTTGAAAGGTGAATAGATACCTGAAATAATAATCTATCTGAGTAACTATCTTAGTATGCAACTGAGGATCCGGAGCAGGGAGAAAAACTGCATGAGGCGGTATTGGGGCAACAAAAGGCATGCCTCTGATTGAGTCAGGAGGTGGAGTAGCAACATATACCACTTGTGGTGGCAGTTCTGGAAAACGGATTGCAGCCTTAGAGCAAGCCCACACACTAAAAGCATAAAACTTGAATATTAATACAGCTTACCAGGGAAACCAATGGGAGCGCCAAAAGGCCGCATTGGTGGTGGGGGAATAAATGGGGCAGAATTCGGTGGTGGTGGTGGGGGCCTTATAAACCTAGGCACAACCCTCTGTTGATGCATGTGGGTGTCTCTACCAGGGAAATTCCGATGAGTATTCCAATCTTGATTTCCACGGTCTTGGTCACGCCTGCCTCCATAACCATGATTATGAGAACCATCTCCACGTGGATGTGATCCACCATTGCGGTGCCTAAACGAGTTGCGATGCGGCGGATGATCATTACCACTATGGGATTGTGACCCGAATCCACTCCTTTGCATATGGTCCTTCGGTGAAGGGTTATTTAGAGCCGTCTCAATAACCACACCTGCTGGTGCTTGCTGCTGATGAGAGAGGCCACCATTGGAGGATGTGCTTGCACTAGTGCGCTTAATTGTTCTCTGCCGTGAAGGTACATTATGGCCTGATGTTGAATTAGGATTCACATTATTACTGTTCTGTTTCTGTGAGGAGGAAGGTGTTGCTCCAGTCCCCTACATTACACAACAATATAATCTAAATTTATGAATGCAGGTAGGAAAAGTACATAAACCCTTTTTTATTTTTATTTTTATAAATAAGTGATTCATTGAAAAGCGAAACGGGGTGCAAAAAACGCCAAGAAGGAAACTCCAACATAATCACCATCAATTCAGTCACTGAAAAAAGGAGGAAAGTAATAGAAAAAAAGGTTCAATCTCACATTCTCTCTTCTTCTAACTTACAGATTTTACAGAAAGCTCTTTGCAACCATACTGAGCACCCTCAGCACTCAGAATTGAATAGAGAAGCAAGAAATGTGCTCACAAAATCCAGCCACACTAACATTTAAAAATTTGTTGCCTTTGTCCCTTTCCTACACTTCTTAAGCCTATAAGATTAGTATTTTTTTGGGGGGTCCTTTCGATTTCCTACAATATAAAATTCGATTAAGTTGTTTAAAATAACCTCAGCTGATTGGAACTATAACAATGAGTAATCAAGAAAATACACATGAATTCCAGAATACGAAACAAAGAGACCAAAAAACTACAAGAATTTCACGACCAAACCTGAGATATAGCGACAGGTGATCCAATATCAGATAAGCCTTTCAAAGATTCCGAAGGCAATTTCGCGGAAGCCCTGGTGGACTCCGACAAAGCGGGCCAGGAGACCGCACCACCCATGACCGGGCCAACCTCCGGGCCTGGACCATTCGACGGCTTGTTCCAGGCGGGCCTCTTCCCCGCATTGCCGTTCAGCCCATTCTCAGAGCCCTCCCCCAATCCCTCCTCCGCTCCCAGTGAAGCGACACCTGGCTCAATCGCAGCCATCGATGACGTCGACGACGACAACGACGTCGTATTGGATGGCGATGACGGAGCGGCCGCGATCGGCTCAGGTTCTCCGCGCACGATATGCGTCCAAGGCGCTGGCGACGTCACTGGCCTCGGGGCGCGACGCGATTGAGGGCTCCCGATGGTGTTATCGCCGGTGGAGTGACGTGGCGATTGATTCGCTGAGGAGGCCGAATTGGTGTTGTTAGCACTACCATTCGTAGCCATCAGAATCAAAACGATAAATTAGGGTTTTTTATGACAGTGTGGGTGAAGAGTCGACGAGTTGATCGACCAGGATTGAGGGCAAAAAGGGAAAACAATCAAAAAAATTCTGATACTGAGAGAGAATCCTAAAATTAAAAACTCAGATTTTCGATAATGCAGAGAAAGATTTCGGTGATCAATCTCGGAGACGAGCTTTGGCGCTCTCTCTCCCTCCCTCTCCCTCTCCCACCCAGTCTCCCTCTCTCTCTGTCTCCCTCTTTCTCTTTCTCTCTTCCTATTTTTCTCGCTTCGGTTGCTTTGCTTTTGGAAATCCTTTAGAAGGGCTCTCAGGTTTTGGCTGAAGACTTAAATTACAAAAGTAACCTCAATTTTTGTGTTTCAAAGTCCCCGAAATACCCTCTTGGAGAATTAGAACTCCCCTATAACTCTGATTGGACCGCCGTTAGGGTTAATACGTTGCTTTCCTTTACGGGCACAACTTACCTATTTTTGTTAAGCTTGCACGTGTATATTTGTCGTATGTCTTATATAAAGAAGCATTCCACTGACGGTAAAGACTTAAATGGGGATGACAATTCCTATAATTAGTCGATTAAATTGCACTTAATTTGGGTAAAGCATTCTAGAATATAGAATGATTCTTATAGCCCCTTTATTGGGAACTAAACGAATTGCATGCAATTCCAACAGCGAAAATCTCGATCCAACTTGAATAAATATTAATTTTGTTTGTTAATTTGTTTTGAAGTATTTGTTGTTTTTTATTTGAAAAAAATGTTATCATACGACTTAAAGATAAATCAATTTTGTTTGTTAATTTGTTTTTGAAGTATTTGTTGTTTTTTATTTGAAAAAAATGTTATCATACGACTTAAAGATAAATCAATTTTGTTTGTTAATTTGTTTTGAAGTATTTGTTGTTTTTTATTTGAAAAAAAGAGTTATGATACAACTTAAAGATAAATTATTTTTGTGTGCTTGATAAGTGTTTTGTCTTTCGATTATTTTATCTTGAGAAGAGAACAAAAATATAAACTAATGAGACTTTTTTTGCTCAAAATAAAAACTTCTTTTTTTATTTATTTTGGACTGTTTAAGTTGTATTATTCTTTCACCAAACATGTAAACAATTTTTAGATTAAGATCTCTTACAATTCTCTCTAAATTTAAGACTCTCAAATTCTTAAATCTCAGTCGTTTATATTATCTAAAGGTTTAAAATAAGCCATATTTTATCATTTAATGAGAAAGCTACTAACTTATATATATGTTTCCTTAAATCGGGATCCTGGCAATGGGGAAAAATTGCCCATCCAAAATTTTAGGGATCCTGGCCATTCAATGTACGTCATCCAAGAGTCTACAACATGACACGTGTCCCACTAATAATAAAATAATAAAATATTATTTAAATTTCAATATATATAACAAAATAATAAAATAAATTAACCACCTCCATGTCTTAGCTGGGATGGCTGCCACCCCCTATGGCAAAAATAGCCACCCCATATATTTTTAATAGTTTATTTTATTATTTTTGTTTAATATTTTATTTTCAAATTTTAAATAATATTTTATTATTAGTGGCACATGTGGCAGGTTGTAAACCCTTAGATGACATTGAATATCCTGGATTTTTAAAAATATTGATGGGCAATTTTTTTCTCCATTGTTGGGGATCCTGATCCTGTTTCCTTGCGGATAGCTTCCTCATTAAATTTTTTTATTAAATGTTGAAAAATGACTTATTCTAAATTCTTAGAAGTTATATGAGATGGACGATTGAGATTTATGAATTTGAAAATCTCAAATTTAAATGAAATTCTAGGAGATCTCAATCCACAATTTTTTTTTTAGCATTAATGAGTATATTTGTGGGAAAATAGCATATAAAGCTTTGCAACTAGAAATAGAAGGTAATACAATGGTGTGATTTAAATTTATTTATTTTTTTTAAATAATGATTTAAAAGATATTACCATGATAGACAACCTTAATATAGAAGATTCTTTTTCATCGATGTTCTTTCTTCCTACTAATAAAATATGGATTCAATTTGCTGTTTTGATATCAGCATCGTATCTCACTTTTTAATGGAATCTTTTCCTTCCTTGTTGGGTGCATGAATAACAATTAAACTCCCAACACCCACCATCTCGCAAGTGTTTGTTATGATGTTTAACATTTGTTTGGAGAGCGGGAATGATTATCATTTTTCTTTTTTTCTTTTTTTTCTTTTTCGGAAAAAAATACATTTATGTTTCTCTAAGGCTCTAACGATTATTTTATTTGCATGTAATGTCTTTTTAGTATTTTAATTTTTGTTAATCTCCTCGATCTATTATTAGGGTTACATATTAATATTTCCGTACTAAAATGATACAAACATTATTTTTAGCTTTTGTTTTTTTCAGAATTTTTTGTATTTTTTTTCTAAGTTACTATCCCTTTTATTTTCTTTTTTTCTTCTTTTTTTTCATCTTCTATTTTTATTTTTATTTTTATCATTATAATCCAATGATAAATTTGAGAGGCATTATAAAAAAAATGAAGCATTTGAACGAAATTGCAAATTTGATGGTAATTAGAAGGGATAAATGTAGTTTTTCCCATTTCTTTTATTTTTCACCGGGACAAATCAAATATAGTCCTTAAATTTTCACATGATTTAAATTTAGGCCTCGTTTGGTTGTAGCGTTGGAATATATTATTTAATCATATTCCTTCGTTTGGTACAATGCAATATGTTGGTGAATGGAATTGTATTGTAATCTTATTTCCTAAAATACCCTTATAATACAAATACAATTTATATTATTAAGGACATTTTTTTTTCTTCGAAACATAGACAACTATACTATATATATATTTTTAATTATGTTATGTATGTGGGATTTTATTTATTTATTTATTTTTGCAATTATGCTAGAAAATTAAAATTATTTATATAAAAAATCACATAATCATCATATCACCATATTTTATAATTAAAACTACGAAAAGCACATTAACTATCTTGAATTCTTTATATCATTTTAGTAAGAACTTAACTAAAATGATATAGCAATCGTTCTTACTTAAAATATATATCACTAAACAGCTTAACCATCAAAAAATGGTATAGCAATCGTTCTTAATTAAAAAAATGTAAACAAGCCTGCAAACTAAAAATATTCGATTTTTTACAACTCCTCAAGCGTCATTAATAATTCCACGCACCAATTTTTCCTTGTCATGATCTGGAACGCTGAAGAATAGATCCATTATCCCAGGCTGACAAACAATCAATCTTGCTGCTTTGAGATGATCTTTACTGCTAAGACTAATTATTTTTGATAACTCATCATTAACTTTTAATCTACTCTCTTGTTCTACTGAACCTGTAACTACCTTGCTAATATTCTCCTCAAAAGATGGAGTAGATGCAATGAAAGAGAGTTGATTGGGAAAATTAAAATTTGTAAAATAATTTCAAGAATGAAGGTGGAAATTCAGACGGCAAAATACATATATGGAACAAACGATAAAGTAGAGGAACTCGAGGAGAAGCCAAACTCTCAACCCTCATGACTACCTCTAATGAACTTTCAAAGTAGCCGAGCTACGGTTCCCCAAGAAAAGGCCGACTAACAGTCACCCGAAAGAGCTCAAGAACAAAAAAAATCTGTGAAATCATTTATAATTACAAAAAGACAAAAGAAAACAAATAAGAGATAAAATCTCAAAATCTGTGAAATCTAAACCAATCTTTCATAGCATCTGGTGAAATCTAAACCAGATTTTCTCAACCAAACAGGAGCAATTCAAAAACTCCAAACCATATTTTCTCAACCAAACAGGAGCAATTCAAAAACTCCAAACCATATTTTCTCAACCAAACATAAAGATTAACACACACGCACCAATAATCTATAAGGGAATCACCAAGCTGAAAACTATAACCCTAAAAAAAAAAAAAACTAGAGAACGAAAAAAGAAATTGAGAGAGAGAAAAAAATTGTGTGTGCTTTGAAAAAAAAAAAAAAAAACTTTGAGAGAGAAGAGAACGAAAAAAAATTGAGAAAGAATGAAGAAAAACTAAGAGAGAACGAATAACGAACAAAAAAAAAAAACTGTGAGAAGAAAAAAAAAATCTAAGAAACACAGAGATAATGAAATAATCAAGAAAATAGAGATCGAAGAGAAGAGAGGGGAGAGAGATACCTTGCATTGAGAGATGGAGAACGTTGCTTTAAGAGATGGATTTCATGAGAGGCGTGAGAAGCGAAGGTTTTTTTGGGCAATTTTACAATATTTTTAGTCCCACAGGAAATGATTAGCTAAGCCACTCATTTTTGAATGACTTAGCTAACCCTGTGTGGATGAGATTAGTAGTCCCATGGGAATAGACTACTCCCAGGAATAAAATGTTACCAAACAAAGGACTAGCTAGCTAGTCCAATCCAATGGCCTAATCCGCAAACCAAACGGGACCTTAGTCCTTACATTTATAATTTTCATATAAATGAACTTTAATTAATGATATGTCATGTCAGGCCATTTAATTAATGTCATGTTGGCATACAGTTAACATATTACATGTTAAACAAAAACCATTTATTAATTAAATTCTAAATTGACCAATCAATCCATTTAAAATCATATGAAAACCTAAGAACCTAATTATTGAAATTAAAAATCTATAAATTAAATTGAAATTACATAAAAAGCTAAAGACTAAACTTGTTTTGTCCTAGAATAAAAGAATGTAAGTAAGATGCTTGAGAATATATATTTTCTCATTTATTAATGCATATAGTATGTTTGCCTATATAAATTAGTTGACATTTGGATATCACACCAAAAAACTCAACTACCACCCACCCATTAATTAACCGACAGTTTTATGGTCGTTTAAAGGTATAATTATTTAATGTAATAGTGCCATTTACTTTAATTGTTCCTCCGTTAAGAAATAGAATTTGATTTTAATTAAAATTCCACTAATGTTGTCCTTATTGAAATGAACTAGAAAACATTGTTGATTTATCTTTAATTAAATCTCACTTAAATCACATGTACAATTTAAATATTTGAAGATATATATAGGTTATGTTTGTTAATGTTTTTAGGGTGTTTTTGTTTGAAAAAAATGTTATGGTGTGTTATAAATTTAAAAACTATTTTTATGTTTTTAACTTCTTAGAAATGTTTTGTTTTTGGATTATTTGTTAATATTTTTACTGTGAGAAGTGAAAATAAAAGACATAAAACAAAATTTTTAATAAGCAAAGCCTATATGTTTGAGAATCCTCAGTCCTCTCCCTATTTTGTTTTCTTTTTTTCATTATTCTTCAAGAAAATAGTAAAGTTAGACATCATAATTTTGAGGAGTGCTACACATCCAAAATTTTATTCCCAAAAGTTAGTTCCCAAATAATGTGTTACCATCTCACGAGATTTATTATTTTGAAAAGTGTGTCACCAACTTATAAAAGGGACACATCATTTAGAAACCAATTTTTGGGATGTATAACATTTCTCCATAATTTTATTCCAGAATTGGTAAATGTTAATGTGGTAGTGTTTATTATTATTATTTTTAACAAGGGTTTATCAAATTGTTTAAAAGAAGTGTTATATAATATATTTTTATCCAACATGATATAGTACTCCCAGCTAGCCATTAGATCATTTTTTTATTTAATAAGAATAAAGGGTAATTACTTTTTGCCTCCATGAACTGCAGCACTTTAACACTTTCCTCCCATAAACTACCAACTATAACACTTGACCCAATCAAACTACCATCTTATGACACTTTTCCCTTTTTCGTCAGTTAAAGGGGTTAAAACTAACGGTCGACGGAGAGATAATTTTTTTTTTTCCATTTTTGGCCCCACTTCAAATCACTAAAATGACACTTATACCCTCCTAAAGTGGGGGCAAAATGGAAAAAAATTATCTTTCTATAAACCGTCATTTTGACTGACAAAATGGGGGTAAGTGTTATAAGATTGTAGTTTGATGGGGTCAAGTGTCATAGTTGGTAGTTTACAAAAAAAAAGTGTCAAAATGCTGTAGTTTATGGGACAAAAGATAATTACCCTAAGAATAATCAAAGAATCAGTTAAAGTGTTACGTCACTATTATTAGAAAATTGTTAGCATTATTCATTATTTAAAGATTTACCTTTAGCTCTAAATGGACAACTTATACAACACTATATATGACAAATTTCTTATAATAACTCAGCCACTTAATTTATGAGATAAAGTTTTATTTTAAATTAGGTTGGTTTCTTCGACCCAATTTATTAAACTCACATCTACCGTTAAAAGTAAAAATGAAAAATAATGAGAGTAATTATTCTTGGCACAAAAGAGGAGGAAACGCAGCCAATAGGGACGGTTTGATTGGACAGCACAGAGTCACAGACAATCTTTGCCAAGAAGGGGGATGGTTATTGGACCATGTCGCATGGTTACGCAGTATGATGGTCCTACTTCCGTCTTTGGATATCATTTTATAATTTCATCTCTACAATATTTTATTTAGTTTCAATAAAGCTCCACTTCTTAACCTTGCAGAGAATATAGAAAGGGAGAGAGAGTGTTTGGCAGAGAGGAAAGAGAGACAGAGAGAGAGAAAAATGTCCAAGAAAGTGAGTGAATTAAGGGCATGCATGCAAGTCCAGCAGCAGCAGCATGGGAAGGACTACGTATTGAACATGGGTGAGCTCAGGGCCACAGGCGTTGGTCCTCCATCTACAGAGCTCTGCTCGCAGAATTTATTGCTTCTTTATGTCACGGCCGCCGCAGTCATTGGTCAGTGGTCACAAGAAGTAAACTTGCCCATCGACCAGGAAAATTTTAAAATTTTTAACTGGTACAGTTTGCTAAAAACTGGGTTAGAGGAAATTTATCATTTTCTAAAATTTAATTTATTAAACTAACATATGTCTGTCAAACATATAAAAATTATGTATTCTACGAATATGTCAATTTGCCAATTTAGCATAATCCTGGCAACTTTTTTTTGTTTGCGTTTTCCTAATGGTGTATTATTCGATTAGCAGTAATCTGTGTTGGCAATGGGTGTAACAATATGTTGAAGTAGTGATATTGGGTTGCGGATGGTTTTTGTAAAGTTATTCCTCCACTATCGTTGGCTGGCTTTTCTCCTTCCTGTATATTCTGGAAGGCAAATGGTTTGTAAGCTGTCATCATATTTGACTTGCACACTAAACAATCAATCAGCTTCACGATAAAGAAACAGAATATTGAGAATCCCATGTAGAAAAGCGAAAAAGAGAGAGAACGATGGACAACCAAACTACAAAATGAGAACCCTACAAGGCTACAACCGAGTACGGAACCACAATTTATCATGGGACTATGGGAGTGGCCAAAGAGTCAATGGAAGGCTAAATCAAGAGCTCACCCTAAATTTTAGGCATATATATATATATATATATATAATTAGTAATGCTAAAAACCACGGCCACATCCCCATTTTACCATTTCGCTAACATGGCAATGCCCATCAATTTTTGGATCAACTTTTAAGCCGGACTGTATCCCCCTTCCCCTTAGTTCCGTGACCTTTCGTCTTTCAGTCGTAATAATAAAATGTAATTTCAAACATTTCTTAAAGTATATATATTCAAAATCAGGAGAGGGAGGCGATTGGCCTCCTCGTCCCTTTTCTGTCCCTGCTGACAAGAATGGAACTACCCTCCTGACAAGTTTATCATATGAGGATGATAACCCTAGCTCGGAAAGAGAACAAGTTGATAATCAAGATAAGCACATGAATTTAGCCGACAGGTCAATCATGGTAGCACCTTGGCTTACAAGTTACAAGCGAAATAAATAAATAGGTAGGTCGAATCCAGCCTCATTTTTCAAAACCTGACGAAGTTCATTTGGAAAAAAAAAAAAAAAACACACTTTCCCACAAATTTTCCAAGATATCATAATTCCCGTGAGAGCACTACAAAAGAAAGACATAGGTCAAATGGGTAAGGATCCCTACAATTGGCTGGCTGCCCGAATTGTGTGCAATTCAGACAGCCCAGAGAGAGAGGGCTGCCAAAAAAGTCCAACAATTAAAAAAAAACAAAACAAAACATCCGAAGAAGATTGGCATTTGTAACACACTGTTCAGAAATTGCTAGGGATCAAAACACTCCATTTTACAAAGGCAAAAGTATGACAGGGCAGGGAATGAACTCAGCAAGCAGGTTTGCATCTACATGCTTCGAATGAATTGCTTCCATGCTTATAACTACTAAATCCAAATTCAGATCATCAGCAACCTCACCAATGATGGCTGTTGGCTTATTACCTTCCCCCAGCCGCTCTAGCAACTTGAATTCCTGGAACCCACCTATCAATTTTATGAAAGTGTTAAGAATAATCAGCCAGTCTGGAGGATGCAGTGGAAAAATAAATGAATAATCAATTGAGTAATTCAGAAACATACTCTTATCAGTGAATAAAGTAAAATGAAGAACTCCATTATTGAGTTGACTTCTAAAAGTCTAAGTTGGCTGATAACTGATCAGCAAACAGCCCCATTCTAAAACCGCTACCAAATGAAGCCAAGATGATGTTGCCTAGAGGCCCATTCTTGCTTTTCAGTAATTTGATCGTTCATCTTGAAATTCACTGAATCCCTTTTTTGCTATGACAGAGTGCCTAATGGTGTCTTCAACGCAGTTATTATGTTTTATGCATGTTTTGATTTGGTTAACACCACCTAATCTATACATGCAATTGAGAAATCATAACAGATTGACCATTACATAAAGAAATTCCAGTCACAAAATCCTTAAGACACAACTTTGTATGCATGCTTTTGAGTATGTTCACTTTGTAATATATATATATATATATATATAAGAAAGAGGCCCATAGACCTCATGTCTTTTAATAATATTGCAAAATCAAAATAACCTTCCCAAATTGAAATAAAATGGTCAGAACAAAAACATACCCTCAGAGAGATGCCAGCGGATGCTAGTGAGTTGGGCCTCATGCTCCGGCAATGATTCTTTCTGCTTTCCATCAATAACTGCAAAGAACATAAAGTTCTATATTCCTTGTAATCTCGCATTAAAAAGAGTCTGTGGAAAAGAGAAAAAAGATGCCTCTAAAGCTTAGTTTGACACCTAAAATGTGAAAAATGTACAAATAAATGTCAACTGAACATACCGACAACTGTGATGTCAGCCCCATACTTCTTAGCCAAAGCAGCAGTAGTTGCTACAGCCTATGAACAGATTTGAACAAAGAGTGAGCCAAGGGCAAAGGAAACCATAGATTTTGGTTGAAGACATTGTGTCTTGACAGTAACCATAATTCTGTGTTTCCACTTTTTTTTTCCTGATTAGTAAGTTGCACACGCATCCGGTGAGATTTGAAACCACGACCTCACCCTCCTGCCTTGCTACAAGGGAGAAAGTACCATTTGAGCTAAAGCTCATTGGTACACAATTCCGTGTTTCCCCTATCAACAATGTGTAGGACTTTTCTCTAAAATTTCCATTCCAAGTAGAATTAGATAGATTTTTTTTTCCTTGCCAACATAGGTCTGATACCCATAGCCATAAAAGGGTCAACAGAAAAGCAGTTCTGGTTTCATTTACCAGAACCACCTTGGTCAACAGTACAACATCCCCATATACAGAACAATTCATACCATGAGGATGTGCGTATGCGGGTCGACATTCAAAAAAAATTGAAAAAAAAAAAAAAACACAAGGAGGATATGTTGAGAACGCAGACTCTTAACTTGTACATCAAAAGCTTGTGTAAACATAGAGTATCATAGAAAGAAGCAAATATAACCAGGAAATAAAATGTTATCATTAGAAAAGTACCCACAAGTCCAAAGATCACATAGCTCTAGTATCACAAAAGATTATGTCAAATTCAGGTTCCTCAAAGAAAGGTCACCTGTATTGTTCCCTCAGATAGATAAGGATTCCTATCTGTGATTGGAAGAAGCAGATGCTTGAAATTAAAGGCATCTTCAGCTATACTGACTTCAGACTCTTTCTGCTTAGCCTTAGCTGATAACAGTTTACACACAATAAACATTAAACCACCAGCAATTGATGAGATGAAACTCACTGAAACTGCCAAAATCACCAGCAGGAGTACGTAAATGACCAAAATCATGCCAACAAAATATAAAAAATCAACAAGAATACGCGAAATTCTAATAATAGAAAGGTTGAAAAGATATAATGACTGGAAATTAATTAATGTTCATTTAATGGCTGTTCATGCTTGTGGATGCTAGAAAAAGCTCCAAACTCTAGAGAAAATCTTCAATGACTTTATTAGCGATTACTATATCCGGTTTCACTTGACTTAGACAAAATCTTCAATCATAATATATTTTTCAGGAAAGTCCAATCAATGCGAACCAGTCCGATGTGTACATGTAAAGCAACAATCTGTTCCAGGCCTCGGAAATTAGATACTTCAATACCAACTTCTACTAATTATGCGATCCCCATGAAATTTTCGGTGCAAAATGCTCGCAATCATGTACGTAAACTAAGCTTTTAAATTTTTATACAAATTAACTACATCTTGATTCAATTACCGAACACTCCATTAGTCGAATATAGATTACTGATACTTAAACTGCTCGTTTCACAGAATTTAAGCCATGATAACCCTAAACCTAATAACTCGTTGATCTACGACATTTTCCATTATATGTAAAAAGCTTGCAAAGAAATGAGCAATTGAGGACTATAAGCAGCACAAAATCTCATGGAAAATGAACAAAAATACAGCGATCGAAGTAAAATTACCTTTGTGTCCGATTCTACGGAACTTGGAGAAGATAGAGGGCTTACGAGCTTTGGACCGGAGCGAAGAAGAAGCAAAGGCTAAAGAGAACAGAGGCGGAGAAGAGGAAGATGACGTCGGCAGATAGGTCTTGAGGAGCTTTGAGGGCTCAACTGGAACGGCGAGAAAATAGTGAGCGAAGGCCATTGGGCGAGTAGTCGGCTAGAGCTTCAAGCTCTCTCTATGACTATGAGTGAGGCGGACAGAAGAGGGTTGAGGTTGGTTCTAGAAAAAAGCGCAGGAGAAGCGAAAAGGAGGAACAGAACGGATAATGATTGCATGGGTGCGACGTGTGATGGATGGGTGCCTCCTCTACTTCTCGCGCGTTGGATCGGCATCTTCTACATCCACGTTGAATTGATGGTTTTATCAAGTAAATATTATTATTATCATATCAACTTTTAATAGGATTTATTTAATTAATTAGGCAATATCTATAATTATGTTTAATTTGTATTGATGTTAATTTTGTAGCAAATTCGTTGTATCAAAAAATTACTAATCATATTATAAATTGATATGACAGTGAAAATAAATATTATTAAAACCATTATCTAAAAATTTACATTTTAGTGACAAGTTGTTTGTGTGAATTTAAAATTGCGAGCTTTTAAAAATGTGCACCTTATGTGAAAATCACATATTTTATTTTATTTTTTTCAACCTCACTTTCAAATGGAACAAATTCCGTAATTTTTTTTTAAATATGTAATTAAGGTTCGATTTATTTCGACGTAAAATGATTTCCAAAAAATAATTTTTACATTTTACGGTGTTTATTGCGACTAAAATAGTGGTCAACGAAAATTTTTTTTTTTTGCCGAAATTTTTTCTTTAATTTTCGAAAAATGATTTATAATTTTGAAAATCATAAACTATTTTTCAATTTTAAACATCTCATTCTTAAATTAATAGACCATGCCACGAGTCTAACGCGTGTTTGCAAATTGGGGGGCTAACATGTGTTTGCATTCATTTGGATGGCATTTGGTTGAATCATTAGGAAGTGTATACATTGGGCTCGTGGTTTTAATGTGTCGACGAGGCCCATCCTATAAGTATGGACTTGAAGGCCCATTAAGATCATGAGCCCACAACTTTCATGCACCATGAGTACGTTGTCCCCTAATTTGGCGGGTCATTAATTCATGAGGGCTAAAACATTGCATGACCCAACTTATCCACACAACTACACAAGGGTCCAATTGTTTTAACAACAAATAAAAGTTTCCTTTAAATTGGGGTGAAGAATTGATCTACAAGTGATTCAACAAATTAAAGGAAAAAAAAAGAGAAAAATCAGTGACAACAACAAATAAAGTTTCCTTTAAATTGGGGTGAAGAATTGATCTACAAGTGATTCAACAAATTAAAGGAAAAAAAGAGAAAAATCAGTGACAACAGTGAATTAATTAATGAAATTGCTAATGAACACGTGCTCCTTTGGATAAGTTTATGCATGCATGATAACATGCTAGAAACCTTATCTGGGCATGCTCTATTTCTACAATATTCACTCATAACTAAGGAAGGAAACGAAGGAATATTGCCACCCCCATTATTGATAGCTAGATTACCGATCGATCGAGCTAGCTTTCATAGTCTAAATTAATGGACTATATATATATATATGCTAATTAATTAAAAACGATATATTAATTTATCACCCTACAATTCCTTCTAATCTCCTCTCCACCTACGATGCTGCTCATCTTGATCATAGAGGCCGCAAAGGCCTTTCTAAAAGCTTCCGGCGAGCTGGCAAACTTGGAAACCAACTCCTTGGTTTTCGGAGTACTGAGCAGGGCATGGTCGGAAGAGAACAGGCCCTTCCCTTCGAGGACCAACTTGTAGTACGTGTTGTTGAATGTATTTGCAGGAGGAACCATTTGGGTAACCGGATTCCTATTGTTTATCGGACAAATACCTCTTAAGCTTTGTGCAAATGATGGTTGCATTGATGGGTCGATGTCGTGCGTGGCATTGAATTTGCGGATTCTGTTTTCGAAGGAAGAACAGTGGGAAACCCCTACAGCATGCGCTCCTATATATATATATATATATATAATGTCAAACTTTTCTTGACATGAGAGAGCATGCAATAATATGATAAAGGCTGTTGGGATATTTTTATAATATATATACCTGAAAGAGCCACGACATCATCAATGGACAAACCTCTTTGAGCGAAGCTTTGTTGCAGTTGAGATATGTTGAAGAAAGGAGCTGGCAGTGTGTTTGTGTCACTAGCCTTTGATACTCTCCCATCTTTTCTTCCTTTGGGTACATCCCAAGTCGGACCTCCAGACTACAAATGTTCAATTCAATTAAGTATATATATATATATATTTTCCAACACATCAAAAAGTGCAAAAGAATTAGAAGCCAGCAGTAGGTTACAGAAGAGGCTTTGTTAACTTACTAGAACAACGGCATCCCTTGTGGCAAGAGCCAAAATATCAGCACATGAGACCACGCCAGGGCACGAAGCTTCTACTGCTTTCTTTGCACTGTCAATGACAAAAAGTCCATGCAAGGAATTAGCATTAGCTATCCCCTCTTTTTCTGCTTTGTTGTTCCCTTTTGAGTCTAGCAACACGGAGGCATCACAGCCCTGAAGGTACAATATATAGTATAAGTTAAAGATATATATATATATATATTTTCCCAAGAAACAAACAACTTTGGTTACGTGGTGCATGTAATGTAATGTTTATACGTACGTACCCTGATAAAGCAGTCATGGAAATGCATCCGGAGTAGACCTGCTGGAACTGTTCTGTTTGCCGACACTGCGCTCTTGACAACATTTGAAATGATTGATTCGGCACGGGGGCAGGTTTTGTCATAGTATGTAAAGTTTAGTGAACTCCCTGGAGAAAATGCTGAGAATATGAGAATTAGTGAGCTCAAGATTGCAACAATGGATTCCATAATACAAATATGTATATAATTTCTTAGCTCTCTTTAGCTTCAGTAAGCATCAATGGACACTAAATAAGACTTATAGAGAGAAAGGGATCGATGATATTGACAGAAGTGTCGTGGTCAGGAGAATTTCATGGAGAATTACTGAGCCACGATATTCCTCGTTGAAATTGACCACGCTGCTTCACCTGAGACCGGGTCGTTTGCTTTATCTACAAAACCCGAACACCACCCATCAGTTCTCCCCTGTGCCCGTCAATTGTAAGCCACGTGTTCCTCCCTCTCAGCCAAAGAATTCTCCACGTGGCGCCCATCTTCTTCTCATGAACCGGTGAAGAAATCACGCACGGTTGACAAAACAAATTGATCGACAGAAGAAAAAGGAAATATTCTGGTAGAGCATTTGGGATCAAAACTGAAATTGAAGCAGAAAAAAATAAAATAAAGACAAATTAATGATTTTGTGGATGGACCAAGTGATTCAGAGTTAGATATCTTCCTTCATTATTATAGTAAAACCTTATAAGGTTATATTGCATGTGAGCTTATTGCTAAATATGATTGTGTATAGAGCTTAATTACAATTGATTTGAATATAGAAATATTACATTATGGTCTTATTGTTTAATATAATTGTGTTCCTGGCTTTATTTATATATAGAGGGGATCTAATTCTAACCAAATCTCATTATTTAGGGTACAATACAATTCTCGTCAAATCTTTAATTTTTTTTTTAAATCTAATCCTCATTATTTATAAAGAGATATGATATTGACACAGAAAAGTTGTGGTATAATAATGAAGTAGTTTGACCAATAATGTTCATAATGGTGTAGTAATAATAAAGCATCCTCATCACTAGACACTAGTCATTACTGTTTACAAGAAAATATACATCATATCTTTTTATTTGCGTCAATTCCCACATATCTGCTTTAGACATGGGTTTGGTATGATTGGGTGTTTTCTACTATTGAAGGGCAAAGAAAAGTTTCTTATAAAACTTAAACTCTTAATAAAAATGTAATTAAATATTTTATAAAATTGCAATTCAGTCTTCAAAATTATGCACTCTTGGAATCATGCCCTTTTATGTGAAAATTGTTATTTCTTTTTCGAACTCACCCTCAAACGGATAAAGTTCGTTACTTAACACGCATTAGCCTGCAACGTACCCTTGTTTGAATTCATTTAGATGGCATTTGGTTGCATCATTTTGGTGCAAGTGTTTGCATTGGGCTCGTGGTTTTCATGAGCTCACACACCTTTCATGCATCATGACTTGTGTCCTAATTTGGCGGGTCATTAAGAAGGCTAGAAGTTGGATCCATACCCAGATCGAGCGGAAGATTGATCCATCCTTTGTTATTGGCAGTAATAAAATTCTTGGTGAGATTTGAAAACGGATTCATTTTAATTATTATATCAATTATTTTTCATCCACTCTTATAATACGTTGTTATTCAACATGCATGACATGGCCATAATAAAATAGTTCATGTGTTGTAAGATTCAAAACGTGGTAAAAAATGTTAAAATATTTATTTAATTAATTAATTCAACTATTTTTTATTGACTTAAACTTTTAGAATAAAAATTATTTTAAAGAACGAAAATAAAAAATAAAAAATCAATGACAATAATAACGAACACTTTAGTGCTCATTTGGATAAGTTTAATCTCCTAGAAGATGGATTGTCATCCCATTAATATTGATGGAGATAAGTGTTACACATGTATCTCTTATCTATCTACTTTTGCAAATCCAAGATTACCGAGCTAGCTTTCATAGCTAATTATGCTAATTAGCATAATTAGCTATGAAGGATTTATGCTCATTAACAATCTATCAATTTACCACCCTACAATCCTTCCTGATCTCCTGACCACCTGTGATGCTGCTCATCTTGATCATAGAGTTCACAAAGGCCTTTCTAAAAGCTTCCTGTGAGCCGGCAAACTTGGAAACCAACTCCTTGGTTTTTGGATTACTGAGCAGGGCTTGGTCGGAAGAGAAGAGGCCCTTCCCTTGGAGGATCAACTTGAAGTAGGTGTTATCGAAGGCTGTTGAAGAAGGATCCATGGCGGTTCCAGCATTCTTTGGCTTGTTTTTGATTGGACAAACACCCCTTAAGCTTCCTGCAAATGATGGATTCATTGCGGGATCGATGTCGTGCGTGGCATTGAAGTTGCGGATTCTGCCTTGGAAGGAAGAACAGTGGGAAAACCCTAGAGTATGCCCTCCTATATATATATGTGTGTCAATTGTTCTTAGAGGTGAGAGAGTATATAATAACTGATAATGGCAGTTGGGATTTATCTATATACCTGAAAGAGCTACTAGATCATCCATGGACAAACCTCTCTGAGAGAAGCTTTGCTGCAGTTGAGCTATGTTGAAGGCAGGAGATGGCATTGTGCTTGTCTCACTAGCCTTTGATGTTCTCCCATCTTTTCTTCCTTTGGGTACATCCCAACTTGGACCCCCAGCCTACAAATCCAATTCAAGTATACTATCAGAAAGCGCAAAAGAATTCATTTAACTTGATATTAGAACAAAAATCTTGAATTCCAACATGTCTCAACAGTTCGCCGCTCATTTCAATTAAAATATTCAACATGTTATTGCTGATAATATATATTGAAAACTTGAATGTTATAGAACTCTATCTCATAGGGACAGTGGACAGAGGTTTTGTTAACTTACTATAACAACGGCATCCCTTGCTGCAAGAGCCAAAGTATCAGCACAGGAGACCACGCCAGGGCACCAAGCTTCTAGTTCTTTCTTTGCACTGTCAATGACATAAAATCCATGCACGGAAACATTGGGTGGTCCATCTTTTTCCGCTTTGTTGCTCCCTTTTGAGTTTAACAACAAGGAGGCATCACAGCCCTGAAAGTAAAAAAGAAGAAGGTATAAGTTAATTAGAGATATATATACATATTCCCAAGAAACAAACAGATTTGGCTGGTAGTACTTGTATTAATGTTACCCTGATAAAGCAGTCATGGAAATGCATCCGGAGTAGTGCTGCCGGGACTGTTTTGTCTTTGGACGCTGCGTTCTTGACAGCATTTGCAATGATTGATTCGGCATGGGGGCACGTTTTGTCGTAGTAATTTAAGCTCAGTGAATTCCCTAGAGAAAACGCAGATGAGAATATGAGAACTGAGCTCAAGATTGCAACAATGGATGCCATAATATCTACTTTCTTATCTCTCTTTAACTTCACTAAGTAAGCACGGGCGCTGAATAAGAAATATTAGATGCACATTTATAGCACGCGAGAGAGAGATGATGATATTGACAGAAAGAAATTTTATGGTTGATCGTCGACACAGATAATAATGATGTAGTTTGGTTAAGAATATTATTATTGTGGCGTAACTGTTAGAGAGTATAATTGAAGGACCATAAAGTTGAAAATTTGATAAAGATTAGATTAGCATAACTTTAGGGATCAAGTTGGGAATTTGATAAAGATTAGATTAGCATAACTTTAGGGATCCCTAAAGTTATGCTAATCTAATCTTTATCAAATTCCCAACTTTATGGTCCTTCAAATATACTCTTAAAAAAAAAACTTTAACTGTAATAATAAAACATGCTTCTAATAATAATAATAATAATAAGGAAGATGTTAGGGGTTCTTCACCTAGTATTTTTTCAATCTTACGTAGAACATGATTTAAGAAAAAATAAAATTGTAGTAGCCTCCATCATCGGTTTTTTTAGGCATTAGTACCAAATTTTAGGTATTAGCATCAAAATTAAGGCATTAGTACCAAAATTTAGGATTATCAAATCCATTTTGGGTGATATCATTCCTAAAGGGTTAACCTTCCACCCTTAGGTTTTAGTTTTAAATCCAAAAATAAGTTTTAAAGCATTAGAACCTAAATATTAACTCATAAAAATTAAATTAATCTGTTAACAAAAAAATGGTACTATAATTTTATTTTTTCTTAAATCATGTTTTACGTAAGACTGTAATAACGCTAGAAGAACACTAAGAAGAGAACCCATAGCAAACCCCTAATAATAATAATAATAATAAAAGCATGCTCACTTGCTTGTCCATAAAGTTATGTTAATTTAATTAATCTTCATCAAATTCCTAGCTCTATTATCATTCAAATATACTCTCACAGTAATAATAAAGCATGCTTCTGATAAAATAATAATGATAAAGCATATTCACTGGCTAATCATTTCTACTACAAAGACAATTTGAATAACATCTTCTATATATAATTAATTAACAAGCTTCCATTCCGAATAATTACTTGTGGTTTAGTGGTGACAGATCCAAGTCCTCTATAAATCCATGTTGGACAAAGCATGCATGAGATTCTTGTATACATTTTAAATAAAACATTTTTCTTATTAAAAATGCACTGGAAAATCACATTTCTTCATACCCAACTTAGGGAAAATTTTGTCCATTCATAAATTGCTGAATTATTGTGATTGTGACTTTGTCAGCAAAGTGAAATGTTCAACAGCTAGCCATTCTTAATGTGAAAGTAACCTTACAAATTGGTCAAATAATTTTTTTGGGACCAAGTTGTGATACTTTAGTCCAATATTAAGAAATTTAAAAGTTTATATAGAGTTAGTAGTTTATAAAAATACTTGTAAATGTCACGTTTCTATGAATACTTTAAATTGACTAGTTCTTTTAGAATGATAGCATATACATATATGGTTAAGATTTTTTCAATGATTATAAAAATGGGTCAAATAAGTTAAACGACTCAGTTAAGTGTAATGGTCCCGACAATTGTAAGGAAGAAATGCGGGCGGTGGTTACAATTGAGACATCAAAGTTGTTATTGAAGCTTGATTCTTAAGTCTTAGCTTTTTTCTGTTATAATGGGGGATTGGGGGGCCTCATGCAAATTGGAAAGCAACGACGAAGGTGGCTCTGTCAATCACGAGCCCAACTCGTGGAAAATCTTGTTCCGTAATTAACTACTTTAATTAGTCAGGCTCAGGCTCGATCACAACCAATATTGTAACAACTTTTTTTGGTTTGGTGCATGAATTAATGGGCTATGGCTTTAATCAATTTTTTTTGAGGGAAATGACAATTACGCTAGAGCCTAGAGGGAGAAGAGGACAGATAGATAGACAGGGTGAGCCATCCTATCATGTACAGAAGGCGATAGAATAGAGAAAATATATAGAAGATTAAAATGGAGTCACGAACTTCACAACAAAAAAGAAAAAAAAGAAAGAAAGAAAGGAAAAGACAGTTGCATTCCATAAACTTTATGGCTCTGTTTGCGGGAGGAACATGGTGGAATGGGTTTGGGATTGAAACTGTAGTTGGCAGTGTATCCGACTGACATCAAGTTTTGTTTCAAAAATGCCATTGTTTTATTCTAAAAATGCTCTCACATATGTTAAGTGAAGTGAGGGCATTTTTGGAACAAAATGCCGGTTGCTATTCCAAGGCTGACACCAAATTTTGTTCCAAAAATGACCTTGTTTTATTCCAAAAATGTCCTCATATATGAGTGAGTGAAGTGAGGGTATTTTTGGAACAAAATTTGGTGTCAACCTTGGAATAGTAACCGGCATTTTGTTCCAAAAATGCCCTCACTTCACTTAACATATGTGAGGGCATTTTTGGAATAAAACAAGGGCATTTTTGGAACAAAACTTAGTGTCAACCAGGTACACTGCCAGCTACAGTTCCAATCCCAGCCCTGTTCTTCCCGCAAACAGAGCCTATAGGTACACTATCACTCAAAACAAGAAAGGAAGTATCTGACGTCTCCAATGGGGTCTCATTTCTTATTCCATGAAGCCATTATATATGTGTACCCTTTAAGAGCAATGGTCTTCAAACAAGTTTCAAGCACAAACAAGTTTGGAGCAATCCACTCCCTTGTTTGGGCAAGTGGGTTTTATAAAGACTCTCACGGTTGATGTGCGGATTGCTAGTAATATGAGCAATAGATTGCTGGAGATTTAAATATATTTGTTAATGTGTTTTAGGTTTTTGTTAAAAAAAAAAATTGAAACATGTTATGATGAGACATAAATGTGAAAATTGTTTTATGTAGTACCCTTGCTTATTTTGAGAAACTTGTACAGATGTAGAGTCATACTTGTAAAAAATATAAAATAAATAAAAATTTAAAAATTAATAAGAAAAAGAAAGGAATGCCGGGATGATTGTGTGGCCACCTCAACCACCATAGCGGTGGTCGCATGGCCATCCCTCCTCCTCAACTTAGGGTAGCTACACGATCACCATAATCTTTTTTTAATTATTTAATTTTATTTAAATAATAAGTTAGTTATTATCCCTACAAAATTTAACCACTTGTTTTTTTGTTAAAATGTTCCTACAACAAATAGAGAAGATAAATTCATACAAGAATGTTTTATGTTTTGAATTGTTTGTTATTGTACTTTTCTTGAAAATAAAAAACCAAAGATAAAAAATAAAACACAAACAAATACTTTTTTTTTTTTTTTTAGTGCTATTCTTTATAGTTATTTATTATACTAATTAGTGTAACATGTTTTAAGTGGCTTTTCATATTGGTGACGGTGACTAAAAAAATAAAAGAAAAATAACTTAAAATAAGTTACGTATAGTTATATATATATAAAAGCCAAGTTTTGATGTAAAGAGTACTCAGAATTGTGACACATGTCCATGTATTTTTAATACAGATGTATGAAAATGTATGTTTAAAATCTTTAGATAGCTTTTTAGTGAGACAATTAAAACATATGAGTTTTATTTGTAATGTATTGAATTGTCTTAATAAAGAAAATAAAAAGTTTTCAAATTGTATATTTCTCTGTTTTTATCTAATTTTCTTTTCATCTTCTCTTACTTTATGTTTAATTGTTTTAATGAATAAAACAAAAGGTTCACAAATTATCTCTCTTTATTTTTCTTTTTATCTTCTCTTGCTTTTTCTTTGTATTATCATATATTTATAAATAAAAGCCGAGTTTTGACGTAGAGAGTGTTCAGAATTGCGACAGGTGTCCATGTTTTTTAATATAAATATATGAAAATGTATGTTTAAAATCATTAGATAGCCTTTTAGTGAGACAATTAAAACATAAGGGTTTTATTTGTAATACATTGAATTGTCTTAATGAAGAAAACAAAAGGTTTTCAAATTATCTCTTTCTCTTTCTTTATCTAATTTTCTTTTCATCATCTCTTGCTTTATGTTTAATTGTCTTAATGAAGAAAGGCAAAGGTTCACAAATTATCTTGTGTGGACATGTAAAAAAAAAAAAAAAGGTTCACAAATTATCTCTCTTTATTTTTCTTTTTATCTTCTCTTGCTTTCTCTTTATATTATCATATATGTATATATATATAAGTCGAGTTTTGACGCAGCGAGTGCTTAGAATTGCGACATGTGTCTATATTTTTTAATACAAATGTATGTTTATATATATATAAGCCGAGTTTTGACATAGAGTGTTCAAAATTGTGACACATGTCCTTGTTTTTTAATACAAATGCATGAAAATGTATGTTTAGATAGCCTTTTAGTGAGACAATTAAAACATAGTGTTTTTATTTGTAATGCAAACATAGCTAGTGTATATATAATAGGAGAGTTTTAGACTAGAAGAGGCTAAGAGCTTGACATGTGGCATTTAAAATTGGGCATTCAATCTTAAAATGAAACTCTATGTTTCATAATTGGCCATTAAAAAATAACATGAAACTGTGCGTTTCAACACTTGATAATTTTAAATGAAATTATGCGTTTCAATTTAAATGAAATTGGGATGGTGGATCACTTTGAAAAGTCGTTATTTTTCAATTTGCAGTTTAAAAAAAAACTGCAAACTATACCCGTTTCTAAACTATATATACCCGTTTCTACCCCTTCTTCAAGCCATCAAAAACTGTAAACTGCAAATTGAAGACAAAATCGTGCTTATATCCTTCATATCCTCTGCCACCACTGTACCATGAGAACCCATATAAAACCTTTCTACATTCTAATCAACGTAGATTGATTTGGGGGAAAAGATCCGTCCTCCATTTTCAACCTCTTCACACTCACCAAGTAAGTTTAATGTGTTTTAAATTTATTTTAAAATAAGTTTCGTGTTCTGTCCCGTTGTTTCTCTGTCTCGCCGTATGTTTTAGATTCCTTTTTTGTTCTTTCTAAAATTTACTTAATAAGCTTTACTCTGATTATTTCTTTGTTATTTTACAATGCCAATTTTTATTTTTTATTTTTTATTTTTTTAAAAAAATCCAATTGGACCTTTCTGTTGTTAGAATACGAAAAAAGGAATTAAAAAAAAAAGGTGCATACCCGCCTAAACTTTCTTCAAAACATCCTCTTGCTGCTTCAAGTTTTGGTTTGAAGATGACTTTACGTACAAAAACGTAAATCATTCTACATTTAACTGTGTTCATATTTTAATTATGTTTTACAGAATTACCTTAACTGTGTTATTTTTTTTCCTTTCTTTTTTGTTGGTGAGTACTTTAACTATGTTGTTAAAAGTTATATTTCCCTTAAATTAGAAAAAACAAAATTGAAAATGATGTACTGTACGGAGATTATACATAGATTTCTAAAATTTTTGTAAATTTTTATATATGTTGAGAATTCAAAATGAAATTCGAAGATAATTTTTCAGATTTATATCATATCAAAATATTTTCCAAATAAAAAATATATTTATTTATTCTTAAATTAAAAGAATAAATTGTGCGTTTGAGTTTTAAGCAGAAGATGATAATATCATGACATGTAGCATTCCATTTATCTGACAAGTAATTATTAAAAAAAAAAAAAAAACTATGCTTAAAATTTTTAAAATCAAAACACGTTTTTTTTTTTTTTAAATCAAATTGCTCTCTTTCTCAATTTCAACCGTCATCAAACATTGTTATCACTTTATCCCCACATTATCTTATATATATATATATATATAAAATACATGAGATGAAAGTGAAACGTTGTTAGTTTAGTTAACCATCTTCTCAATTTTGTTTTATACTCGGTGTAAACATTGGAACATCAAATAATCGTCCAATTAAACTGTGTGATCACAAATATTGGAAACATCAAATACCAAATAAGAATCCATCGTCTCTCTATTCATCTCTTCATCTCCACTATTTATCAATCTCCATGTATATATAACTCACCACCTTCTACCACAAGTAATTAACAAAAAAAAAGGATCAAAATTCTATCTCCTTTATATCAGGTAAAATATATATATATATTTAAAAAAATCTTTATATTAATTTCCATCACATATGTTGTTGCTCACTATCAAAGTAAATATCATACCCAACCCAACCACAATAATCCTAACTTCTTAAGATAAATGATTTTATGATATTTTCACCAATGGTCCAATACATTCATACTTGCGGATCAATTATTATAAACACAAAATATTCAATATAATCCTACTATTCATATCTCATGTGTACATTTTTTCAAGAGAAATGGTAGGTATATATATATATATATTTCTATTTGACCCTATTAGAGGTATATGCTCAACAACATAAGATAGATAAGTAATTGAATACAAAATTTAAACTCTACAAGATAACAATTTACATTTGAATGTATATTATTTACGATGTTATCTTGTATTTGAACTTGTCATTTGATCAGGAGATATATCTTAAGTCTTTAAATTTTGAATTATCTTCCTATCCATGAGTTGTGATGTTGAGAGTATATTTCTAATAGACCCTAAAATATATATTTTTTAATTTTTTTTAAAAATTATTATTAATTTTTATTTTTTTACTGTAACACCAAACCCCATTCATTTAACGAGCAATGTTATAAGGCTTTTTATAGTCATCCTAAATTTGATGTGGCTTTTAAAATTACTGTTGAATTTGAAATGTGATTTATTGAGTTTTGATCTATTGGTAATTTTAAAAATCACATCACATTTGGAATGATTCTAGGAAGGCTTTAAGAGGTCTTATAATTAACATTACTTTCATTTAACATGACCAAACCCACCCCTCCCCCTCCCCCCCCCCCCCCCCC
>CM017322.1:40997145-41099877 GCA_006937295.1 Carpinus fangiana
GGGGCGGGGCGGCTTTCTTATTTTTCTTGGGTTTTTGTTTGTTTGTTTGTTTTTTTTTTTTTTTTTTGTGTTGAAGGGGTGAAGGCCGGCGCATCCTCCATTGACAACTCTGGTGAGGTTGATCTTTTGCAAGGCTCGCACCCTTGTACTTGCATGCAGAGGTAAAGTCTATATTGCACAACCCATTAGTTGTTGAAACTCAAAAGAAATCAAAACAGACACTGTGCGGTGATGTGGGGATGTTTGCTGATGGTGTGTGTCATACAAACAAACTTGTCGAACTACAAAACAGACTCTTTTTTACAGAGCGAGACAGATCAGAGAGAGGCGAGAGGGAGCAGAGAGCGAGAAGGAATAGATTATAAGTTTCAAATCCAGAAAGCTAACAGCTCCATCCCCATCCCCAAAAAATTCTATATCCGAGACCCGCCCCGCCCCGTATGGGTTGGAAAAATCCAACCCGTATTTGCAAAAATAAAAAACACTTAAATCCGGTGGATCGGGGCGGGGCGGGTTGGTAGGGTTTTTGCCCACCCCATTTCATTTAACATGACCAAACTCCCATTCACGTGAAATTTTTTTAGGTTAGAAACTCGTGATTTCCGACGAAACGATTTTGTCTTCAATGGTGAATTCAAGTCTCCAGAGAAAATTGTCCAAATTGCCCGACTTCAAATGGAACAATATGATCAAGCTTCTACAACAGAGAACAAGGAAGATCCTACATTTGGAAATACCTGCAACCGGACACAAGTGAGATGGTTGAAACCGCCTGTGGGAGTTGTAAAAATAAACTGGGATGCTGCTGTAAACGAAAGAACTGGCACTGTGGGTCTTGGCGCCATAGCAAGGAACCATGAGGGGCGGGTTCTAGCAATGCAATGTTCTACGTGTAATCTCATATACAATCCGATGACGGCAGAGACGCTAGCAGCTTGGAAGGCGGTGGTTCTAGGCATTCAACTGGGAGTAATCTATTTGGAAGTGGAAGGAGATGCCAAGGAGGTGGTCTAAGGAATCAATAGCGTCGATCATTCATTGTTGGGGGCGTGATGGACCTGTTTTGAATGACACAAAGACACTTCTTCAGAATTTCAACACATGGAAGGCTAATCATGTCAACAGGGGGATAAATGGGGCTGCTCATAATTTAGCTAGATTAGCTTTATCTGACGGGGGGGAACGTATTTGGTTTGATAATTTTCCTCTGATTGTGCAGGAAATTATAAGTGTGGATCAACCTCAAGTTTGATTTTATAAAAGCAATTTTTTATTTCAAAAAAAACAAAAAAAAAAAAGAAACTCGTGACTCTCTCCTCTCTCTTCCCAGGTTAAAAACAAAACTCTCTTCCCACATTTTCAGACAAATCTCTCTCTTTCCTCTTCCCTCTTTCCTCTCTCCTCACTAACGACAGGCCACCGGAGACCACGAACGCCAAGCTCCGCAAACGACGAGCCACCAACATCTCCAGCGACGAGCTACCCACCGTCAAAATCCCCAAATTTCAAAACCCTAGCCCACTATCAAAATCCATCTTCCCTCTCTCACATTGACGACGAAACGCATAGGTTTTATCTGTCTCTCTCTGTTATATTTCTTGCATCAAAGTTACGTAATGTTGTGGAATGTGGAACAACTCTTGGGGTTATTAATGGTGTTTGTCAATGAAGTTTGGTTGACAGAACACGTAGATGAATTAGGGTATCAAAGCGAATATGTTTTTGTTGATATAATTAATATCTAAATTAGTATTAAGAGGTAGTTGGATGTTGATTATTTTAATTTTCTTATTTGATCTGGAGGCTTGTATACGTAGTAGGAAAGAATAGGAATTGATTTTTCTTCTTCGTTGCTTTGATTTATGAAGGTAATATTAATTTCTTTTTCTTTAATCATGTTGCAGAAAAAAAAATTAAAATTGAAAGTGAAATCACACCTACAGCGACAGTTCCCAATTTGCTTTCACCAAAAATTTATTTTGTCTCTGTTGGAACAGGCGGTTTTGAGAAAGGTTTTAATTGGTAAGAAACTTTTCATTATGATTATTTAGAAATTCAGAAATCTTATATTTTTAATCTTTATATGAGTTTCTATAAATTTATAATCATTCCCAACTTTTGGTTTCTTTAATTTTTTTTTTAATTTAACTAATTTCTCTTTTTTGAATAGAATTTTGGTATCTGGTTTTATTTATGTTCTGGCCATACTCCCAGTGCTAGATTTTTTCCCTGACTTACTTTGACATTCCATTTTTTTTTTTTTTACTCCTGCTTCCTACTTGAAACCTTTTTTTATTTTTTTTGGCATTTATGTATTCACTAATTATTATTATTATTTTTTCATTCCTGTCATTTTTAAAAACACGCCTGTGCAATGCACGGTTTCAAGCTCGTATTACTTAATAAAGAAGCCTGTAATTTTAGGCCATGGGTTGGTCCTCATGCTTGTTTAAGTCCAATAATTGAAGGCCCATTTCTCGGAGTTTATGGTCGAGATGTTGCCGTTTCCTCCACCCGGTTTCAAAGCCCACCAATTTAACCCACTCAGTTGAGACCCACCCGACCATAAAAAACCGGGTCCGGTCACGATAGTCCTCGCATCCAAACCCCTCGCAAGTCGCAGGGCTCGCGTCATAGAGAGTGCAATCCGTTAAACCTTAAGCCCTAAACAAGACCCAACACTTAACGCAGTTTTGCTGGCTGTTGCCACACAGAGACGAGGATTCACCATGGGGAAGAACAAAAAGAAGCAGAAGAAGGAGTCTGACACTGCGCCCACCGCGCAAGATGGCAGCAAGGAGATCATCACGGACCCTCGGTTCTCATCCGTGCACTGGGACCCTCGGTTCCAGAAGGCTCCGAAGCGTGCTTTGAAGGTCGCGGTAGACTCGCGCTTCGATCGCTTGTTCACCGACCCGAGCTTCTCAGCTTCGTCCTCAGCTCCGGTGGACAAGCGAGGAAGGAAGAAGAAGCGAGACTCGGAGAATCCTCTGCGCCGTTATTATCGAATCGAAGAAGAAAATGACAAAGAAGAAGAAGAAGAAGAAGAAGAGGAGGAGGAGGAGAGGAAAGAGGTTAGCAGTGAGGAAGAGGATGAGGAAGAAGAGGAAGACAGAAGATTGGGAAAACTTGTTGGCGCTGAGTCGGGGACCGAGTCGAGCGATGAGTCGGGGGCGTCGGAATCGAAGGCTACGACCGAAACCGATACGGACGAAGATGAAGACGGGGTGGTTTATGAGGAGGAGGACGAGCCTGAAGTGCAGGTATAATTTGAGCTCAACCTTTGCTTTCGTTGCTGAGTAAATTTATGTTTAATTTTGATGCTAAATGAAACCTTCTCTGCTGGATGCTGTGAAAATGGAGGAAAAGAAAAGAAAAAAAAAGAATACCGAGGCTTGATTTTTAATGATATTTTCAATAGCAATTAATAACTGCTCTGGGCTTTGAAATTTCAAATTTGGGAAGCTCGAAACTGTGAACTATTTTTAGTTAAATGCAAACAGAGAACATTGTTTTAGCAACCAAATTATGTATAGTTATTATGGTTTTTTCTGTGTTTGCTTTAGTCATCACACTATTTATTGGTTTGTGCAATGCGGACAGGAGAATATACCGGAAATCGAAAGAGAAACTCACAGGCTTGCTATTGTTGATATGGACTGGGCGCACGTTAAGGTATGTTACTGGGGTTTGGAACTGAATTAGATTTGATCTTTTAATTGAACATAGCTATGGTGTCAGAGCACATAGTGCCATTTCACTATTCAATGAAATTTGATAGTGTGTTTGGACTTTGAACTGTCTTAGTACTGAGTTTAAAACTATTATTGAATAATGGAGGTTTGCATAGTATAGATCTTATCCCAAGACATTAGGATAAGATTTTGTTCAGTAAAACTTTTTCTTTCATTTTGAGCTATTCATGATATTCCCGACTCTCCAAGCTTATACCCTTGACTGAAACTTTTTTGTTTTTTGTAGGCTGTTGACTTGTATGTAGTTTTGAACTCATTTCTCCCAAAAGACGGACAGATTTTGTCGGTGGCTGTCTATCCATCTGATTTTGGACTTCAGCGTATGAAAGAGGAAGAAATCCATGGTCCTGTTGGCCTATTTGATGATGAAAATGAGAATAGTGATGAAGATGACGAAGATGAGATAGACTATGAGAAATTGCGTGCTTATGAGAAAAGCAGGCTAAGGTGATTGGCTGTAATTTGGTTGTGCGTTTATTCCTGTTCACAATCTTTAAATTTGCTTGTGCTGCTAGTATGGTATCTGTAATATATTGGATCAGTTTGTTATAACATGTTCAAAAATCTGAGTGCAAACTTACCTTAACAGTTAGACATTTAATTTCCTTTGAGACTGAGTAATAAGCAATGCTCCTTAAGCAATTCTCCGAAGTCTCGTGAGGAGCTCCTTCACTTTTTTCTTGTCACTCTGTTTTCTTGGACTACAGGCTGGCTTGCCCCGCGGGCTATTAGCTTTGTAGATTTTCTTTCCTTGTTTTCCTCCTCCCCCTAATCCTTTTGTATACTCCCAGTGTACTAAGGGTTGCGCCCCTTTGCGCTTTTTGATATAACATATTGACTTATCAAAAAAAAAAAAAATAAGCAATGCTTGTTGGAACGAGAGAGAGGTAGTCAACCCCCCCACCCACCCACCCAATACACACAAAAAAGAGGGAGGAGGAAACATAAGAAAAAAAAAGGAAATAGAGCTGTTAAATTTTATGCTTGGAGGGCACAAGTCACATTGCTAGGAATTATTGTGCCATTGTTTGGATGAGTCATCTATTCATGGTCAATGAGCATTTAAATGATAGCCGGTTTGTTCAATTGGGTATACTTCTGAAAATTTTCTTGTATGAGTGTCATTTAGGAGTTCCTATCCTTCATTATGTTTACCTTATCCCAGAATTTTATTAAATGGTGTGATACCTTAAGCCATCTAGACAATGTGGAGAGGTGGAGAAAGATCATGACATTATTTTGAAGCTGAAGTATATTCATAGATGTTAGGTAACTCATCCGGGGCCATTAATAAACTCAAAATGTGGACTCAACCTTAACTAACTTCATTGTGTACCTTCTAACCAACCAGCGCATTCTTATGTCCATTCCCATACAGTTTCATAGTTTTTATGGGATGCTTACTTTTTCATTTGGATTGTGAGTTCAGCAGTCCTATGGGAGTAACTACTAGTGCAGGGTTTTGAAGCTGAAACAGATTTGTTGCATGCTACTCACAATTATGTGATTTTGTAATATTTCATGGGTTTGAACTTCATTTTCTCAATGTGGAGAGGTGGAGAAAACTCATGACATTATTTTGAAGCTGAAGTATATTCATAGCAGTTAGGTAACTCATCTGGGGCCATTAAGAAACTCAAAATGTGGACTGAACCTTAACTAACTTCATTGTATAGCTTCTAACCAACAAGCGCATTCTTATGTCCATTCCCATACAGTTTCATAGTTTTTAGGGGATGCTTACCTTTTCATTTGGATTGTGAGTTTGGCAGTCCTATGGGAGTAAATACTATGGCAGGTTTTGAAGCTGAAATAGATTTGTTGCATGCCACTCACAATTATGTGATTTTGAAATATTTCCTGGGTTTGAACTTCATGTTCTCAGTATCTAGATGCCAAATAAAGTTTTTGTAGGGTGTCCTTGAATGTATATAATTTGGATGTATGGTTGATTCATAGAGGTTATTTTCTAGTCTATTCTTTCACTAGAATAAGCTTTTCTTTTGGACTTATATATGTTATTTACATATTCTTTTGGTGCACTGTCCTCCCCAGGTACTACTTTGCTGTTGTGGAATGTGATTCAAGCGCCACAGCAGACTACCTTTACAAAACTTGTGACGGAATTGAATTTGAAAGATCATCCAATAAGCTTGATATGAGGTTTATTCCTGATTCCATGGAATTTAAACACCCACCCCGAGATATTGCTACCGAGGTATACTTCTAACCTTTTGATGATACTATGGAGGTTTTATACTGATATTGTTGAAAGTTTAGCTAATAGAGTCTTACAGAGAATATTATAGAAAATATTCCATTGTAGTGAAGAATCCTGCTGGATATGTACCTAGTCTCTCGAGTTGCAATACAGAATACCATGTAAGGATAAGATAAATCCTGATTTAAAAAGTAATGGGCTCCACTTGCAGGCTATGTTCCTTAAGTCGAGATTATTTGTTGATGTAACTTATAATTCGGAATTTTGGTGAAAATATGAATGTAATCTAACTCAAGATTCCTGAAGGAAAAAAAAAAGTCCTCATTGCCATCCTTTGGACAGTGGAAGCTGCATTCACAATGAAAGTTAACCCAAGTACCTAGTAGATAGCGAGCCCTTTGGCAATTTTCAGTTTCTTCAAGAGATGAAAGGTTGGCTTGGCATGGATGGAGATTGCTTTTTCGTCTGTAAAAATCTAGGACTAGGACTCCAAGTCTTCACCTTGGCCAACTTTGGTGTAATATCCTACTCGGTTCCTGCCTAAATCCTTACCTTAGCCAATATCTAGCCATTCTGCATCAAACTTGGGACTAAATTAACATATAAGGTAGCACAGAAGGATGCAACCCCGCGATATTGATTTTATTGTCTTCACAGATTTATATGCCCTAGTACGGGGCATATAATTTGTATGTACACATATAAATGTGTGAATTTTGTTCTGTCATTGTCGGTGCAAGGACATGTTTGTGACCAATACATAGCCTGCTATTGTAATTTAACTTGGTTGTCACCTAATACTGCACGTTCTGATCTGGGATATTTGTCATTTAAGCTTTTAGTTCTACCTCATAATCCTAAAGCTATTTACATAGAGACAATTAGACATTTAGCTACAAAGAAATTACTTAAAGAGAAAAAATTTGAACAACATGCAAAACTGCAGATTTGGAATAATTTCAACCAGCAACAGGCACTCTCTCAGTCAGAACCTCACTAGCTGCGAGATTGCCCCGAGCATAAAAATGCTTAATTCAACCAACATAGTGATGCTTTGTATGGGATTCTGAATCACTCAACATTGCGGGTCTATATTCTTGCTTGTTGCAGCAGCTAAAGAAAATTAAAAATTCTTTATAGTAGCTTTCATTCAAATTACAGCGCGTTAATGAAGTGTTGAATATTTTTCACTTTTAGCTCAGGCACCTGCAGATTATAAAGGGCTAGATTTTCATACTCGAGCCCTGCAGCAGAGTAAAATTCATATTTCTTGGGATGAGGATGAGCCAGATCGTGTAAAGACCTTGAAACGAAAATTTAATGCTGATCAGGTCTGTGTCTTTGATCTTAATCTGTTACAAATGATTCTTCTCACGTTTTTATCTGATCCTTATAAAATTATGTCTATTCCAAAGTTCATATCTTTAAATGCATTCTGTTTCAATCCTTTGGTCACCAGGTTACTGGCTGAATGGCCTCTTGTTCTTGTTCTATTTTTTTGACCCCTTTGACGTTTTAAGTTATTGAGCGTGAACTATTCATACTAATTCAATTTGTTGTCGAGAATATGATATCTAAGTGTTGGCTTACTCTTTTATAAATGTTAAGATGAAGGCTTATTGTTGTGTCCAGATGCACACAAGGAAATGTTTCTTTAATTTAAGTGGCTTCATTTTCTGGTTGGCTCCTTTTTCTATTATTTTCTTTCTCTTTAATTTTGGGTGGGGGGGATTTGGACCATGATTTCTGAATTGATCCGACACATTAGTTTGTCTCGTATATTCCACAATGAGTCACAGCCACAGCCTTCAAAGTGTAGATTATACTCTAAATTGAATGAGTCCATGGAAGTTTTTTTTTTTTTGTGCCTCATGAATGGATTTACTGCCATTAAACTAAAGTTTCTGGCCACATAGCAAAGAGAAAATATCATGAAACCTTTTTTTTTTTTTAAAAAAAAAAAAAAAATCCTGCATATGAATGCTTCCATTCATGCCAAGATTATCGTGCTTATGATTTTTTATTCGAGCATTATGCACATACATGTATTACTTATCAAAACAAATCCTTCTATGTAATCTAATATATGTTGGAATTTACACATATTACACACATTTAAGAGTGTTGACTGCTTTCTGAAGCATAAAAAAGAATGAGACAGTAATAACATTGAAACAATCAAGGAACATAGAAAACTATATTGTACAAATTTATAGAAACCCCGGATGTTAGTTTAATTATTTGCTTCTGTTATGACACTGGCTCTGTTTTCTTATAGCTAGCTGAACTGGAGTTGAAGGAGTTTTTGGCTTCTGATGAGAGTGAAACGGATGGTGATGAGAATGAGAATGCCATGGAGGATGAATCTGATAAAAAGCATAAAAAACGAGATATGTACCGTGCTTTAATCCAGTCTGGCGATGGTTCAGATGGTGATGGTGAAGAGGATGACCAGGATATGGAGGTCACTTTCAATACTGGCCTGGAGGATATTAGCAAGCGTATTTTAGAGAAGAAGGATAAGAAATCAGAAACAGTGTGGGAGGCCTATCTTAGAAAACGACATGAGAAGAAGAAAGCTAGGAAAAATAAGTCCAAGTATTCGTCAGAGGATGAGGGTAGTGATACTGATCAAGAGGCACCTGAACAACCGGATGACTTCTTTGTTGAAGAGCCTTCAGTTAAAAGAAGTAAAAAGGAGGCTCATGGTAAAACTGATGAAGAGCTGCACCAAGATATGGATAAGGAAGCACAAGCAAGCACAGCAGAGCTTGAGTTATTAGTTGCTGATGATAAGGGGGTAGAAACTGGTCTTAAAGGATATAGTTTGAAACGTAAGAAGGCCAAGGGAAAAAAGGCGAAAGAAGTTCCAGATGTGGACGTTATACCAAATGCTGTTTATGATGATCCACGGTTTTCAGAGCTTTTTACTTCTCCTGATTTTGCTCTGGATCCCACAGATCCTCAGTTCAAAAGGTATCTTCTATGCGTTACGAAAATTTTCTTGTGATTGCTGTATCCATTATTTATTTGTCTGAAAGAAGGGGGGCACCTATATGTGGTATACGGCCCAATATGCGTATAGCTACTCGTCTCTCCCTCCAACTGTATGTGATTAACCGGATTATAAACCCATGTGATATGACACAATGCAGTATAGCAAAATTGTTTCCCTATATTCTGCTTGGTTCATAAGTTTGGCTTTATTTTGGTGCTAAAAACAGGGTTTGAATGTTGCAGGGTTGCAGCTTTTTATCGGAAGCGAGCACCAGGGCAGCAGAGCAGGCAAGAAGTGGAGGAAAGGGATAGTATGAAGTTATCAACAACATCAAAGTTGCCGTCTGATGAGCCCAAGTTAAACAAGGACGAGCAAGTTAAATCTGATAGTTTGCCATCAAAGAAAGAGAAGCATGAGTTATCGTCTTTAGTTAAATCAATTAAGATGAAGTCCAAGCAAGTTCAATTGCCCCCTGACCGTAAGATGTCAAAGAAAGATGTCAAATTGCAATCTGCGGGTAAGGTGAAGATGGAGCTGCAGCATGATCTCCCAACTTTAGTTCAATCGGTTAAAAGGAAGTCGAAAAATCTAAAAAAATGAAAGCAACATGAAGGAAGGGGGAAAAGGGCCCTTATATTTCCTCAACATCATGCAGAAGAATCAATGGTAGATTTGGGACAAGTCCTGAAGATTGAAGGTCATTGTTATATTATATTGGGGCTTGATTTTTTTTTTTTAATTTTTTTTTTATGCATGAATTTTATTTATTTATTTCTACCTAAATTTTGAAGATGAGTTGTAGATCTAACAAAGATGGAGATGAATTTTCGCTTCTTACAGAAATCATAAGTGGCAAATAACTCCATTTATTGAATTGCTGTCTGAAACCACATCTTCACTAATAGGACCACTATCAATCATTTTCTTTTTAACGGCTGCTATAAAAATCTCTAAATTTAAGCTTGAAATATAAGTGCTCTATACCTACTATGGTTTCTGCTTTTATATGTTAATAAGAACAATTATTATTTACTATCCCGTGTCCAAATTAATGCTCTACTAAAACACCAAAAAATAGGAAGCCAACAATGCTTCCGATTCTTACTGTTTGAAGAGGAAAAAATTGGAATCATTTTCTAACAAATAAAAAGCATAATCAAACAATGGCAAAAAAGGAAACAAGAAGCAGTGTGAGTGCGTAGGTAAAAGACTTCAACTCGGGTGAATGGCTGGATGGAGTTGCCACAGGTATACTAGAATTGCTTCCACTCCTTTTGGTGGCTTCAGAATTGACCGCAACAGCAGGAGAGTTTGATGGACTGAATGCTTGAGTGTTCGCATTCTTGTCGTCGTAACCTATGGACACCAAAGAAATTATGATGAGAAGAAATAATTTCACACTCAAATTCAATCTTAAAAGAAATACAAGGTGAAACTGCACTAACAGTTAGACTCCTTCCAACCCAATACCATCCTCTCGCGATCAAAAAGTATGCGATAACCAGTCATGAAATTTTCTGGATCAAAATAAATAAATTCGTGAGCACTTTGAATTCATAATATAAGAGAAGATACAGATAAAGAGATAGATAGTCACGTCCGATGATGCTTATATCTTCACTTTTGACAAGACCCAGACAATACACAACATTTCCTTCCTGAAGACCACAACGTCAAATTTTAGCATAACTCAAGCAGGAACAGGAAAATTAAAGCACTAGAAGCGAGACCACACCTCAATGTCGACCACGAGTGTTGGACTAGTGACAAAATATTGGTCTCCACCTTTCATTGTCAGATTCACACTAGGAACTTCATAGTTTAGAGTTGGACTGTAAACAAAGTGGAAGTCAATACCAGAGAGTTGGAAGGGGAAAAAACTAACTAATGGCTAATGCAAAATAGGAACTAGAAATGGATAACCTTAATTCATAACAGTATTCAAAGGAGGAATCAAATGAAGTCCGCTTGTTTTGGACCTGGGAATTGAACTGCACAATAACATATATCATAAATATTCATATGCTATAAAATGAAATTCCCAATGATATCATGAAACATGTTATTTAAAGCACTTACACTCTTGGAAATAAAAGTGTAAACTGGGTCGGTTAGGTATGTAAATGATGTGCCAGAGTCAAAGATTACACTGAGCCCCAGCTCAGAAGAATTTCTTCCCACAGCTACTTGAGTGATGCTGACGTTATAAGTTGGACTGATAACAAGTTCCAAAGGGAAAAATCAGTAGAAGTAGCATGGGATTTCGGTCAAAGATAGTCTTTTTGCCAAACTAAACAAACTTTCCCATCGGCATTTTCAATATCACAAAGTGACAACTTACTGTGCTTGCCCAACATTGAATGGTGTTTCTTTTTGGTATGAGCTGCCATTATTTCCAAAAGTAATTCTCCCCAACTCATCATGTCCAAAACACATGGAAAAAGAATTCGAAGCTACCCCATTTCTTGCTAAGGTGTTAGGAACAGATAGATCATCCATACCAAGCCCAAATAGACCGTTTGGTGCTCCACCCTCCAAAAAAGTACCGGTCTGACTTTGACCACAACTGCAACAGAGTGGCATGGATTGATCACAAGGGCCACAAATACACGATAATTTGCTGAACAAATCTGACCACTATGTTGAAAACAAGAAGCAACTTCAAGGAATAAAAAAGTAATGCTAGCCCATCAATGAAGGAGAAGATAAGAGATTATCATCATATTAAAGGCTCAGAAATGTTTTGGTGATATCACTAACCCCTCTAGAGGTTTAAAACCGAGGCAAAACAACACCTTGACCATCCTCATAAATTTCGTACTTGAGGGGAGAAAAGCCATGCCAAACTCCAGATTTCATCATCCACGTAATTTGCCAAAAACATCTGCTTTCCCAGATCTTATGTCATTTTAACTAACAATTCTTTCATTTTAATCCAGTTCTTTTAAAATTGATATCACTAGAGATTTAAAATCATTACCATATTGACTTGAAAAGCTGCCTGTGTAGTACCTAATGGATTTTTGCCATATTTCCAAGTTCCAATAAACCGTACAGAAGGTTCCAAATATTTACCCCAAAATTTTTGGTAGCAACGCAATGGAAGATAGCCTACCCAAAAGTGATTGAAGTGTTGACAGCCCTTAGCTGATCATCATCTGTAATTAAGTGCANTGCCAAAAACATCTGCTTTCCCAGATCTTATGTCATTTTAACCAACAATTCTTTCATTTTAATCCAATTCTTTTAAAATTGATATCACTAGAGATTTAAAATCATTACCATATTGACTTGAAAAGCTGCCTGTGTAGTACCTAATGGATTTTTGCCATATTTCCAAGTTCCAACAAACCGTACAGAAGGTTCCAAATATTTACCCCAAAATTTTTGGTAGCAACGCAATGGAAGATAGCCTACCCAAAAGTGATTGAAGTGTTGACAGCCCTTAGCTGATCATCATCTGTAATTAAGTGCAAAACATCCTCCACCAAGATCCCAGTAGATGAGGTGTTATAAGAAAGATACTCAACTTTATACGGACAATTACTGCTTGCTGAAGGGCATCTATGTTTACATAAGCTGTTGGTGCAGGAAACTGTTTCACTGGTTGTTGAATTATTAGGGCTGTAGATGTTAAGGAGTAATACCTGCTAGACAAAAGGAGTAAGTAAGTAATTCTCAAGGAATTCAGGGCTTGACTAAAGTTTCTTTAACCACCAATCCATAAAACAACTAAATTTATGGAAAACATAACTCCAGCCTAAAAATAACGATTCTATAGATCAGATACAAGATTATAGTGGACTTTGACGATGTGGCACTGCCAATCACCCCTTTCCTCTTCATCTACAAATTCTCATTCTACAAAGATTCAAAGATGCTTGATAATGGTAGATTCAATAAATTAATGGACGGTCTAGATAACAGTTTTTAAGCATGACTGCAATACTATAGTAACACATAGCCCTGTCGAATGAAAGTAAAAAAATTAAAAAAAAAATAACAATAGCAACAGCATTTAATATCACACATAATTCTGCACAGCAGTTTAAGTAACAATATGATTTAAAGAGCCATGGTTCCAAGAAGATTAATAAATAAACAAATATTAAAATCCAATTTTAATGACATACCTGTCCAGATGAGAACGGTAAGCTACGAATGCAACCACCTTCCTTACAATCACATGGTAGCCAGAACAAATCACTGCCTGTGTCCAATGCCACCAAAAATGATAAACTTGGTGTCCCCACTGAAACATAGGCATAATGCAAACTGAAACACCAAGAAAATAAGAAGAAATAGTTAGTAGAGAAGTGACAGGAAGAAGAACTCAATAGAACCTTCATCTCCTGTTTGTTAAATAAGAAAATTGAGGGAAAATCCCAAAAAAAAATAAAAATAAAATTCATTGAGGGACACGCTCTGAGCTTATATTTTCCATCTTCAATAATAAATATGGAAGAAACGCCAGAGAATTACACGTTTGGTTGTAAATTGAGGGATAAGGCCTACAAGACAGAATCCGTTAAAAAAGAAAAGACCACAAAAGAAAAACACATCAATTAACCGAGCCTAATAAATACGACAATTGCTACCAAACAGGTCCAAAAACTAAAAATAATCCAAAAATAAAAAATAAAGAAAAAAGGACTAAAGAACTCAGGTACGGGCTTAAAAGGGTCGTACTGTCCCAAAGGGGGGATGCGAAGGGTATCGTTTCCACCGGAGAAAGTGAGCGGAAACAACTGATCGTTGCTGGCGGCGAGGTGGCGGCCCCGAATTATGCGGTCTCGGTGTGCCAAAGCGACGTAGTATTCTACGCTCCCTTTCACCGGGAGCCCCTCATCGCCGAGAATTCCCATGACCGGGTCCGAATACCGGTGGTGGACGTCGAATCCGAACTGCGACCCGAACCCGTAACAGCTCCGGGAACCGAAACCCAACAACAAAACGAATAGTATAAAGGAATAGTAGGCAGATGGAATAGTAGGAGGCCAGGCCATGGCTGAGAATAGAAGGTGTTTGTTGCGGAGAGAGTGTGAGGTCTCTCGGTGAGTCAATTTAGGCAATTAACTTTAACCAACTTCAAACGCGTATACTGTATTGGATTTGGAGGCTAGGAAGTTGCCGCGTTCTCGGAGAATTCGACTCCCTATAAGGGGGACTATTCCCTACATGTAGGGAATATGTCCGTTCTTAGAGCATTCACAGTATCCTCATATAATGTTTGGCTATTTTAGTAAAAAAAAATCACCTTTATCTATTTTAGCTATTCATCTTTTTAAAGCTCTCATATTCATTATTTAATGTTTGGTTAATTTAGCAAAAAAAAACCACATTTATCTATTTTAGCTACTTATCTTTTTAAAACTCCCACATTATATTCAGTATTTTAACTTTACACTCATTTAAATATTTTTTTTTCTATTTTTTCTTTATATTTTTTTATTATTTCTTTATAAATATTTGATGCCTACTATTCTTCTTCCTCCTCCCAATTCTCTTCGGCCTGCATCTCCGGTACAGCCAAAATCAAGAACAGCCAAAATCAACCCAGGACGCCGGTCAAGGTCTCGATGCTCTCGCGGTCGATCTAGGCTTGGATTTCGGACTCAATTGAGGCGGCGACGCGAGAGATGGAGTGGGTGGAGGCTCGGCGAGTGAGGAAGGATTTGAGGGTCTGGTGGCCGTGGGATTTGTGGAGGGTGTCGACGAGGGCCTTAAGGTCAGAGAGGTGTTGGGAGAGGGCGGAGAGGTTTGGGTCCTTGGAGAGGATGGCATCGGACAGCTCGAGCAGAGCGTTAATGGCGGAGGACGAGTTCAACTCGGACGAGTTGGGACTCAGGTGTGCTTGTAACCGGTGCGAGGCTTGTAACTGGTTCCCCCAGGTGCGGACCTGGGGGAACCAGCTCTTGCCGTGGCGGACCCAGAAGTGCACGCGATCATGGAGAAGGATCGTGGGTGCGAATGTTCAGCCAAACTCTTGTACCTCTACAAATTTCGCAGGTTACACTGGTCATTTGCTCCCCAAGGATCAGATTATGGGGATCAGACACTGGTCATTTACACTCCGAGCGTGAAGAGGGAGACGAAGGAGACAGGAAGAGAGAGGGAGAAGGAGAGAGATAAAATAGTTTTTTATTGGAAAAGAGAGAAATAAAAGAGTATTTTATTTTGTTGATGAGCTATACTGCTATAGTAATAAGCAAATTTGCTGATTATTGTAGCTTCTCAACAATTCAATAGTTGGTTTGTTGAGCCTGTTGGAGGACGTTTTTAGTGGTTTGGCTCAACCATTGAGCATTTTGGTTCAATTGTTGAGCCTAGTGTGAATGCTCTTATATGTTCTCTAAACATTAATATGCTACAGTAAACTATTGCAATCTCGATGATTATTATATTCATAAAAATAAACATTCTCTCTCCTCTCTCCTCACACGTCTCTCTCTTACCTCTCTCTGTCTCGCACCACAAAGACACAGCATTTATACAAGTGAATGTTCATCAAACACAAAATCAGGAAAACACAAAGACACAGGCCCTCCGTTCACTACAACCCAAGCAGCAGGAAAACAAAAAAAACCCCAAAATCAAACCAAACCAAACAAAGAATCAAGGGGGAGGTGGCGACGAAATGGGGAAGGGAGGGGCTCGTGGGTTATCGCCGACTGTGGGTTGTCGCCGACTGTGTTGGTTGGTGCTGGGTTGTGGGTTGTCCCTCTATCACGCTCTCATCTCTCTCTATCGGCCACGCCCAGTGAAGAAATGAAATAGAAGAAATGGGATTGAGTTTCCTGCATTTTGCTTGATGAAGAGAGAAAGTGATGTTCAGAAGGGGGAAATGGGGAAAAAGAAGATGGAAGAAAGAAGAAAATGGGGGAAATGTTCAGAAGTCGTTCTTGCTGCAAGAAAGAAGAAGAAAAATGAGGGAGAGAGAGAAAGTTTGTTTAATAAATTAAAAGAATAAAATAAAAAAAATATTTTAATAATATATGAAAGCATTTAGGGAAACTATTATAGTGTATTTTGATATAGGAAAGCAAATGATTTGAATCCTTAAATGTAAATAACAATACAAAGAAGCTGCTGAGAATGCTCTTACCTCCCTTTCTTTCAATTCGTGGTTTGAAAACGTATCATCTCATAGCGTATATAATTTGTCTAATTTCGTTGACTCCAAGTCTCCTACTTCAAATATGTCCTCCGGCCAGAAATTTCCTCTAAGTGAGTTGAGAGAAAATATTCTTCAATTTATTTTAAAATAAATAGTGACAAGTATCTATAAATATTTAAAATATTAGTCTAAGTTAGTTGGTAAGCTACTATTAATGATCTTAAAAATTTAATATACATTTTAAATATTCTTAAACACTTAGCATTATTTTAAATGGATTGTAAAATATTTTCTTCAGACTAGTTTGAAAAAAAATTATGTCTCTCTCTCATGATTTTTTATGTTTTATTTTTTAATTTTAAAGAAGAAAACAATTTAAGAGGTAAATACAATACACAAAACTAGTCTAATGTTAGCATATACAGTTAGTAATTTTTGTCAACTGCATTCACACGTTGAATCGGCCGCAAAAGTGAAAATGACTATTATTTCTAAAGAGAAAACTATCATAAAATGAGTTACAAACAATTGCGCTAAGCATAATAGATTGTTATGATCCTCATATGTTCAATTTAGAGTATAAATGCTAAGTTGAGGCAATTAATTCTAAGAGCATGTTTGAAATTGTGTCAAACAAAAAATTGACATATTTAATAAAAAAATTTAATTCATTTGGTATATGGGCTCTTCATTTTTATTTACTTTTTTTTAAAATTTTTTTAATTTAAAACCATTGCAGTCCTGCCAAACCACAATTTTTTTTTTTCTTTCTTCCAAGTAAAGATAATCGGCAAAGCATTAACAATTATCTACCAAAAACTTTTTAAAGCATTCACAAATCACTGTCATTGGTTTTCTTTAACAAGAAACAAAAAATGATCGTTTTGTTACCAGAGCAACAACTGTTGTCTAATCACAAAATGGTCCACTGTTTTTATCATCACTGTCGTTTTAATCTATTATAGTATATCATAATGGAGATTTCCAACTGTTTCTGCAAGAAAAATGGAATTAATAATATAGCCTCCTAAATCTACAAATTTAAACTTGAAAAATGTAACAACTCAATAACAATGGCTTTCTGTTTATTAATTACGTACTGAAAAAAATAATTATTATTTACAACAAATGTGCAAATAATTGATCCCAAACACAGAAAAAAAAAAAAAAAATGCTGTAATGACCTGAAATACAATGCATATCAATGAATATGATACAGGGGTCGAGATAAGCCTCAGCAAATAAAAAGAATTGATCAAACAACGGCAAAAAATGAAACAAAAATCATTGTGAGAGTGTAAGTAAAAAACTTCAACTTGGGTGAATGATTGGATGGTGATGGCACAGGTAAACTAGTACTGTTTCCATTCTCTTTTTTGGCTTCTGGGTTGATGACGGCAGTGGGGGAACCGGAAGGAGAGTGTGATGGACTGACTGCTAGAGTGTTCGAATTCTCATCATCGTAACCTGGAGAACACCAAATCTTCTTATGAACACTTAAGAATTTACTACAGGAAGGAAAACAAAATAAAATCGCACATTAAAATGCAATCTTAGAGAAAAGAAAAGGTGGAATTGCACTCACAGTTGGAAGGACTCCAACCCAACACCAATCTGTTGCGATCAAAAACAATCTGATAACCAGTCATGAAGTTTTCTGGATGAAGATAAAATAAATTCACATTGTAAGTGGCAATGTCACAGTTCAAACATGTAAGGATACATAACTGGCTTTCAATGATATAAGGGGCCAAGAAATTCCAGAAATATCGGCGTGCTCAACGATGCAACAATGAAATTGTGTATGTTGTTTCTCATGCAAACATCAATGTCTGATTTATGTTACTTATCCAAAAAAAAAATGTCGGATTTATGTTAAACATCAATGTCTGATTTAAAACATAAGAGTGCAACAACCATGACCAGCCTCCTTTTATTTGGACCCTCACATTGATAATCTGAGTATATACTCTGTATCTTTTAATTAGAGACTAGTGAAGAGGTTTCTTGGCATAATAATTCTAATTTGCTGCTTTTAAAGAAAGAATAATGTTAGAAACCACATTTTTATCTTAAAACTATCCTACAGTGCTGACGTGGCAGAACCAACCAACCTTCGAGATTTTTTTTTTTTTTTTTTGACAATAATAATTGATTCAAGGGTTGGTTGGAACTATCACATCAATATTGTGGGATAAAAATCTGGTTTCTAGCATTATTCTGAAAGTAATAATACACGAGAGTGAGTGAACTTCATAGATCTGAACTATTCGGCCAAAAGCTGCAATTATCCCTGCCCCTCTCCCTATCCCAAAAAACACTTCCATCAACCCAAAAATTATGTAATCTTATTTTCTAGAAAAAGAAAGGTTCATTCAAGCACTTCTCTGCCTTTTACAAGTTCAGAATTTGTTATCAACAAAGTTGCAACAGAGAAAGACAATGTAGAACTTTCACAACAATATAGTGTTTCTGGTAGTCGCTTTGTAGAGAAATGAATGCACAGATTCCAAATATCAAAATTACAGAAAAACATGAAAATGTAACTCCATTATAAGCAGGTTTTAGAATAAGAAAATTTATTCTTTCTCAGCAAATATAACAAAAGTTGGTTATAAATAGATACTCACGTCCTATGATGTTTATATCTTCGCTTTTGAGAAGAGCCAGACAATACACATTTTCACCCTGAAGACCACAACATCAAATTTCAGCATAATTCAAGCAGAAACAGGAAATTAAAGCACTAGAAGTAAGACCGCACCTGAATAGTGAGCACTTCTGTGGGATTAGTGAGAAAATACACGGCTCCACCTTTCATTGTCAGATTCACTCGAGGAGTAGTATAGCTGTTTTGAGTTGCACTGCATGCAAAGTGGAAGTCAGTCCCTCCAAGTTGAAAGGAGAAAACTAATACAAAACAGGAATAGGGTTTTCTCCAAATATAGATGACCTCAAGATATAACAATATTCAAAGGGGAGCTGAGAATCAGATGCATGCCGCGTTTCTTGAACCTGGGAATCGAACTGCAAAACAACATAATCATTGATAATTATATATTTTAAAATGAAACTCCCAGCGATATCATGAAACACATTATTTAAAGAACTTACACTCTCAGAAATAAAAGTATAAGCTGGGTCGGCTAAGCTTGTAAACGATGTACCAGAGTCAAAGATTGCACTGAACTCCAGCACAGAAGAATTTTCTCCCACAGTTATGTGAGTGATGCTGACGTTATAAGTTGGACTGATAACAAGTTCCCAAGGACAAAATCAGTACAAATAGCATGGGACTTCAGTCAAAGATAATCTTTTTGCGAAACTAAACTAACTTTCCCATCAGCATTTTCAATATCTAGAAGAGACAACTTACTGTGATTGCCCAACATTGAATGGTGTTTCTTCTTGGTCTGAGCTGCCATTATTTCCAAAAGCGATTCTCCCCAACCCATCAGGTCCAAAACACATGGAAAAAGAATTTGATACTAGCCCATTTCTTGCTAAGGTGCTAGGAACGGATACATCCTCCATACCAAGCCCAAATAGACCGTTTGGTGCTGCACCCTCCAAAAAAGTACCAGTCTGACTTTGACCACAACTGCAACAGGGTAAAATGGTTCAATCGCAAGGGCCACAAATACAAAGAAAATTTGCCGAACAAATCTGACCATTAGGTGGTTAAAAACAAGAAGCAACTTCAGGGAATAAAACAGTAATTCTAGTCATCAATGAAAGAGAAGAAAAAGAGTCGATTATCATGTTAAAGGCTCAGAAATATTTTTGGTAATATCGCTTTCCCCTCTAGAGGTTCCAATATATTGATCTCCCAAGCATCACCTACCTACCCCCATGGGAATTTTTTTTCACCTTTTCGCTTCTTGCATTAGAAAGATTTTTATTGAATCAGTACAAGCGGGACAAAACAACACCTTGAAGAATCCTCATGTTCACTTGAAAAGCTGCCTATGTAGTAGCTAGTGAATTCTTGTGATATTGCCAAAAACCACATAAAATTATTTGCAACAGAGCAATGACAAATAACCTACCCAAAAGTAATTGGAGCGTCAACTTCCTTTAGTTGAGTGTCATCTGTAATTAAGTGCAAAACATCCTCCACATAAATCCCAGTAGATGAAGTGTTACTAGAAAGATACTCAACTTTATAAGCACAACCACTGCTTGCTGAAGGGCATTCAGTTTGTCCGCACAAGGGACTCTTGCAGGAAACCATTCCGCTTGTTGATGAACTATTAGGGCTGTAAATGTTTAGGTTTATCTGCTTGATAAAATGACTAAGTAAGTAATTCTCAAGGAATTCAAGACTTTAAGAAAGTTTCTTTCACCACCAATCCATAAAACAACTGAATACATGGAAAACCCGTGCATTATGAATATTTTGCGCTTTTGGAGTTTGAATTTTTTCACATAACTGAAGCGTAAATTTGCATATGAATTTGTAGCGAAAAGGAAAACAAGATACCTTCCCTGATGATGACTGTAAGGCAGGAACGCAACCGCCTTTCTTACAATCGCATGGCAGCCATAACAAATCACTGCCTGTGTCTAGTGCCACCATAAACGACAAACTTGGCGTCCCCACGGAAACATTGGCATAATACAAACTGAAATACCGAGAATATTGGAAGAGATAGTTAGTAGAAAAATGACAAGAAGCTACAACCCCATCAAACCTTCCTCCCCTGTTTGGTCAACAAGAGAATAAACGGAAAATTCGGACAAGCTTTTAGGGACAGTTTTCAACTTTTCTGTCTGTAATAATAAACGATAAAGAAACGCCAGAGAATTTACACGTTTGGCTGTGAATTGTTGAATAACGACTTATGAAGTGAAAAGCCTAGAAGGCAGAATCCGCTAAAGAAAACCCCAAGAAAAAAACCTGTAATGTCCTTACCTTTTATGGTAAACAAAAGCATATAATCTGAGTATCCTAGTCTAACAGTAACAACTACCTAGAACCGCAACACACGGTGATTGTACTATGAATAGCTGTCGGAGTGCGAATACCCATATCTAGTAATAACAACAAAAGTAAACAGAAAAACTCTCATCTCCTTTTTTCTTTTTATCCTGTTTCTCATCATCCAAATCCTCAAAAACCCACTAAAAATTCTTTTAAACAAAATAAAAACTAAAACTAACAGAAAAAATAAAAATAAAAATAAATAAAAATTCAGGGATGGGCTTAAGTGTCGTACTATCCCAAAGTGGGGAGGAAATAGGTGTCGTTTCCATTGGCGAAAGTAAGCGGCAACGACTGGTCGTTGCTGGAGGCGAGGTGGCGGCCCCGAATTATGCGGTCTCGGTGTGCCATAGCCACGTAGTACCCTACGCTCCCTTTCTCCGGGAGGCCCTCGACACCCAAAAGTCCCGTGACCGGATCGGAGAACCGGTGGTGGATGCCGAACCCGAACTGCGACCCGAACCCATAGCAGCTCCGGTTACCGAAACCCACCAACAAAACGAATAGTATAAGGTAATAGTACGTAAATGCAACAGTGCTACGAGGCCTGGCCATGGCTTAGAATAGAAGGTGATGTCGCCGAGAGTGCGCGTGTGTGAGTTCTGTAAATTTAGGCATGAAAGGAATGGGGAGCGTGAAAGGTTTATATACACGAAGTTGACGCGTTCTCACCAGAAGAAGAAGAAGAATAAGAAGGAGGAGGAGGAGGGAGAAACGGCAGTCGTTTGAGAGAGATTGAGAGAGAGAGCGAGATTGCAGGCTGGAAGGTGTTTGATAGATGCTTCCATTGCGAAAGTCAACAATCGCCGTCACCTTGTGACGCGGAACTGTTGGCGTCAAGTTTCTCGTTCTATTTTTTTCTTTATTTGATCTGTATAAATTCAATATTAATTATATTATCATCTAGGGGATTTTTGTTTGGTAGAACTTAAAATAATTGCTATTTGAGTCTTAAACCCCTGTACTTTACAATATTTACATGTGTCTCTCTTTGTTCTTACGTATTTACAATCATGGCCTATATATTTAGGTTTTAGCTTAAATAAGGGCTATTTTAGAGTCTTCGATGTTTACAAAGTTTAGAATATCCTTCAATAAAACAAAACTGAGTTTTCGCAAAGTACGTAGCTCATGTCTTTCCTGCATGATATATCAAGATTTTTCTTTGGTTGCCCATTTATTTAATTAGTAGCTCATATCAGTATCAAGTAATTTGACACGATTTGAGTCTCATATATAATGCTTGGGATCTGGCTTACATGCTGCTATTGAAATAACAACATGTATGCTGTTAAAAATTGAATGATGAAGATTTATCATAATAAATAATTGAAGAAATTGAAGGGTTTAGATTTATCATAATAAATGCCAATAAATAAATGAAGTAATGGATGAGAGAGAAATTTGATATTTATTATGACAAATCTGAATCCTTCAATTATTTTAACTAAATTCTCACCATTCAATTTTTTAACAACATACATGTTATTTCAATAACAGCATATAAGCCAGATTCGCTTGGGTTAAGAGGATAACACTTATGCCTATTCGCCAAGACTTAGCGACTTTTTTGGAGCTTGAATGAGGCTATGACTCGAACTCTCTTGAAGGAGGGCGTGCGAATCCTTCGTCTATGAGCCAATTTAGGCCCTTCTCAATGAGTGCCTAATGAATAAGGTGATATTATGATAAAGCTCAAGCAAAAGTATGCAGTTTTAGTCTCTAATCTCCCCTCCCTCCTCCCCCTTTCTTTTTGCTTAAAAAAGAAAGACCTTCAAACTGATTCAATTTTTGTTGGAATTGCTACATCAACATTATTAAGATAATTATAAGATAAAAATGTGGTATATAGTATTACTCTTTTTATTTTGAGAAAAATATACCATTTTTGTCACAATTTGGTTAGTTAAAAGCAACGACGAAAGAGAAAGTTGTCTACGTTGTAAAAATATTGGATAAGAATTGTGAGCCAAATAAGTTATGCTCAAGAACTGATGTAGATAGACGAGCCTCGTATGCAACCCGTCCGGTTGAGCCTCATCTAGAGTCCTCATTCGAAGACTGTCCGAACGCCTATGTTATTTTCATGTTTATTAGGTTTTATGTGTGTGGCCGGCTAGACGGCATTATGTCCCGTCCGAAGGAGCTCTGTAAAAATTCATACTTTAGGCTTATATGTTCGTGGCCGTCTGAACAGCTCTAAGTTATGTTCAGACAAGTTCTGTAGAATTTTAATTTATTTAAGTTCATACTTTAATTAGGTTTAGGAGTCTTGGGGTTATAAACACATGTTTATAAGTTATAACCTAGAGAACGTAGCTTAGGGTTATTATTGAATTTGTTTAATAGGAATTACTCAAAGTTGTGTATTTTTTTTTTCCTTCAAAACTACAGAGTATTTAGCGTTTTAGAGAAGATTTATTTGATTACTTGATAATATCAAGATTTAAAAAAGTTATCAGTTTGTTATTGCTATTATTCGCTGTAGCTACTAAGTCACGCTGCATCAACCTAAAATTGATTGATGTGATATGTGGAATTGGGACATGATTCAAAACATATTTGGTAGTTTAGGCCAAACTGAAAACATACGAAGAACAAGGGCATAGATAATAGAATCAACAAAAAAGTAAGGGTGCGAAAGAAAAAGAAAAAGAAAAGAAGAGAAGAGAGAGATGAAAATACAGGAAAATATCTTTGAAGACGGTAAAATACCGGACACACACACAAATATATATGAAGGTCGTTGGAGGTTGTTGGTAAAGCCGTTGACAGTAGAGCCCCTTAGATCGCGTCACAAATGACCCACGTGTCAAACATCCAAGCTCTCAACTCGGCTTGCCCGACCTACACTCCTACCTCAGTTGAATAAACCGCCTTTGTTGAAAAAAAAAAAGAAGAAAGGAAAGAAAAAGTTGCGTTCTTCTATCAACTTTTAGTCCCACACGCTAATTACGCTAATGGCGTTCATATTTTGCTTTCACTTCAAGAATTTGAACGATCAATGGTCGCAGGAAATAACAGAATGCCAGTACTTGAAATTTGAATGCACCCAATTGACTTCCAAGCAAAATTTCCCTGGAAGGATAGGAATTTCGTTCCCCTCACTACATAAACCTCTCACTACATAAAATTGTTCCTAGGTCATGTGTTTTCATTGTTAGAAAACATATGATAATTTTATAGATTGGGTTGACAAAATTTCATTCAACCCGTTTGAAAGGAATTTTTGTCTAATAAATCAGGTGTAATAAGATTGATTGTTGACTACATCAAAATGTGACATGTGGGTAGATAAAGAGCAACTTTATATATGAGGACGCCACGGTTCCACCGTGCTCAAACATGTGCAATCACACAAACAAGCTTATAGCACAAAATCCTCGTCCTACAAAAAGAGGCACTGAAGTTCCACGCTGCTCACACGGGTGAAATTACCCATGGCATATAAAAAACCTTATTGCAAGGAATTTCAATCCCCTCTCTCTCTCACACACATAGTATACATGTTAGGTAAAGGGTCATCTAATACTCTATATGTTATATTTGGTTTAAGATTCGTAAGTCCAATATTTATAGGGCAAAGGAAAGAGAAAAAAAAATACCACGTACGTTGACATGAAAACAACAGCTGACCAATAAAAGTTAGTTTACTTGACTTATAATTTCGGTTTTTATTATCATGCCATCGTGACACGTACTACATTTAATACGCGGAAGCACTAGGAGTCTAGGGCAGGGTGGACCTGCTTAGATTAATTGGCCAGCCAGTCGTTGTCCCTTGACTTGAATGGGTTTAATTAACAGAAATTGTTGCCAATTCTTTAGAGATTTCAAGAATTGCATTAGTTTGAAGACAAATTTTGGAAGCGTCTAGGCCAAAAGCAATGGTGGGAAAAGAAAAGCATAGTTAAAATATGAAGAAAGAATAAAAATTAAAAAGAACAGGAAAAAAGTGGGCATGCTTCGACCTCCTTGAACACCCAAATGAGCCTGATATGAACCAGTTATTGAAATAAGAGTATCCACACAATAAATAAATAAATAAATAAAAAATCTTTTGACAGAAAGTAGAATTAAAATTGCGATTTGAAACATCGCAAAATTTGAGTTTATAAGTCACAAGTAATGGGTGCGTTTTTAAAAGCGCACAATTTTAAAAATTAAACTGCGATTTTATCAATTGTTTAACTGTGCTTTTAAAAATTACGTTTTCAAATCACTATTTTTAAATTGTAGGTTTTGAAATCACAAACCCTAAGAACAAGAAACTAGGAGGGCAGAAAAGTTAAGAAACCAGAATGGAGTACTTTATCGTGTAAGTGCACTATGTTCGCATTCCACAGCCATGAGCTAAAGAACAAACGTAATGCGAACCCATATGTGGACTAAAATGGGACTCCTAAAAGGAATACTTATATCAACATATGATACAGGGATATGACCAAAAATTTACTACCGTATGAAAACTGTAGGCCTGAAAACAAATGACCTTAGAAAAGCTACAATAACAGTAACAATATGACGAGAAATCTGAAGCAAGTCAGAGAAGTATGACTATAGAAAGATGGCCATGCAACTGAACTCTGGGAACTATTTGTGGTCTCTTTTGTTGATTTTGGAGTAGAGTAGTTACCTAGTCCGGCAGCAACAGCAGGAGACACAGTGATAGAATGCGGTTTTATTGGGGAAGTATTATGATCTTCAATGTCATAACCTGCATAAGCGCCCAAAGGGTGGTTAAGAAGGTTATAGACGAAAACATTAAAGAAAAATACGTGCATAAATGAGAGCAACACTTACAGTCAAACTTTTTCCAGCCCAAGATTAGTTTTTCTCGGTCAAATACAACACGGTAGCCAGTCATTAAGTTTTCTGTATAAAAATCAATTACTGAATAATAAGCAAGCAGAGTTCATAGAGAAATAGATGCACAAAAGCAAGGACATTGATCTGTTGTCTAAAACAAAAGGAAGCATAAGCATACTACTGATCCTCATTGAAATCAAGAAAATAATTGTGGCCAGTTTCATTTTGAGAAAGCCAAGTTGGCCTATCGTCATTTTATCTTGACCACAGAGTACTAGGCAATAAGAACTTCTAGATATTAACCTTGCCCCGGGTTTGTACTTGAGTTATTTTACAGCTGCTAAATATAGCATATGCACCCACTTAATTGTGAACATGTATTAAATGAATTGTAGAAGACTTACGTCCAATTATATTCAGTTCTCTGCTCTTGACAAAAGCAAGGCAATAAACAAGTTCACTCTGCATATCAATAGGAGAAAAGATATTAGTATCATTTGCAGAGGTAATGAACAAAAACCTGCAATTAAATAGTACCTGAGTGGAGATGACAATTATGGGATCATAGACAGCAAACTGGCTTCCACCTTTCATGGTTAAACTCACGCTAGGTATCAGACTAGCATTCTCATTGGGACTGCCCATCATAAAGAAAAGTTTTAGATATGGAGGATAGAAACTAAAACTAAATTACGGATATGTTCAGTATGCGACCTCATATCATAACAATATTCAAAAGGGATCCTTGAATCAGGTGCACGGCGCCCATCTTGAGTCTGTGAATGGAACTGAAAAAGAACATGAAATTGCTAAATTCCAGCACTCCATGTGCATATAAAATGAAAACAAGTAAAATTAATTTCATCAATTTTCGTGCTTACACCCTCTGCTAGCCTGGTATAGGTTGGCTCAACCAAGTATGTAAACGAGGTCCCAGAATCAAACAGAGCAGTGAAATCCACATCAATCAGAGTTGTGCCAACTCGAATCTGGGTAACAGTAATGTTATAGGTTGGGCTGCAAGACATATTCAGGCATAAAAGACAAAGACAACTAGATAAACCATCCATTAGAGAAAAGTTTAACGATCTAGGTTCACAAGCAATTGGCATCTAGTAACAGGAAATTACCACTTACTGTGATGGGTTCAGATTAAACGTGGTCTCTTCTTGATCAGGACTACCCTTGTCACCAAAACTGATCCTTCCAATCCCGTCATTTCCAAAGCACATGGAGAAAGAATCTGCTGTAAAACCCTCACTTGATAGAACGCTAGGAACTGATATCTTCTCCATACCAAGTCCAAATAATCCATTGGGAGCTGCAACATCTAAAAAGGAACCACTTTGAACCTGCCCACAGCTGTACAATTCATATTGCATCTTAATCACTAGACAGGATTAAGGGAGGGCCGGATATGAAATAGAAAGAATCCAATCACCCAAAAGCACTCTCATCAAAAGAATGGTGCTGTAATAAGGCGCAAGTGTTCAAATACGCCAAGCTAATAGTAGAACTCACCCAAATGTGATGTATGCCTCAACAGGTTCCTCATGACCATCTCCTGTTGTCAAGTGCAGAACATCCTCTACCAATATCCCTGAAGTAGATGTTTCAGCTGAGACATAAGAGACCATGTAAGGGCAATTACTGACTGTCCCAAGGCATCGATTACGGTGTGCACACAGACTGTTGTTGCAAGTAACCTTTTTGCTTGTTGATGACCCTTTAGGGTTGTATATATTAAGCTCAAAATCCTGCAGAATAATTTACTTTCATTGAAAATCAATGAGCAACAAAAAGGATTCAAGAAAAACCACACCAAAAGGCTGAATCTATTTTGGATATCAGAATCATCAATCATGCACAAACTTTTCACGATTTGTTCAAGCCCAATGGGTATCATTCTCAGATTGCCAAATAAAATCTGATGTGCCTTCAACGGTATTTTGAAACCAAAAGGTAGACATTGGCTAATCTAGCAATCCCTCCCTCCCCAAAGACACTGTTTCATCAGGAATCAAATCAATACTTATAAAACTACATAAATTTTCACGTCTAGAATGGCAACCAAGAAAAAGAAATGATATCCACAATCACGGAACATATCTCTAACAAAGTCGACAACAAGACAAAACACCATGTTTAGTTAGCAAAACAAAAATGAGCAGTGGCCCAATAACAGAATCACCACTTCCTTAGTAAAATTGAAACAAGGTAGCATAGCAATAAACAAGAAACTGCCAAATACCACAAATTTTTCTCTGACTTCTCATCAATTATGTTTCCCATCAAACAATGCCCCCGATCAGTTTAACATCTATTGCAAATGAGTGATACATTACCACTTATGTCAAAAGCAACAACTGATGGGAAATGGTAAATGTCATCATTTAACTATATTCTAACAATCAACTTGAGGAGTATGGTACTCCCCCTCGATGAGAGAGGGCAGCACGTCAAATATCTAAGGCTCTACTATCATGATAAGTCACACATGTCGCAGCTAATGAGATATGGTGAATCTAATCCTTTTATCATTATTTTAACACTCTAACGATGAGCATTTAGATTCACAGAAACTGAATTCTACTTCTCAGAAAAATACTTGGCTAACTTAACCCAAAACACACAAAACCCATCAAAATTCTGATATTCACAGAGCTTAAAAATAAGAAAGAGAGTCATACAGAAGCGTAAACAGTGCCCTCGGTAGAAGCACATCTACTGCAATCACAGGGTACCCAAAACAGGTCACTCCCAGTGTCCAGCGCCACCATAAACTTCACTCCCGGCGTCCCCAACTGCACCGTCGTGTAATGCAAACTGTACCAAACCTCCACAAAACCAAAACATTCAAAGATAAGCAAAAATTTAACAAAGAAATTCAAGATCACATCACAGAAGGCATTGAGCCATACAATCCCAGGGAGCTGATCCGGACGGTAGAGTTTCCGTCGGAAAAGGCGAGCGGAGCGTCAAACTCAGAGAGCTTGCGGCCGCGGAGGAGGCGATCTCGGTCAGCGAGCTCGGCGTAGTACTCGACAGTTCCCTTCTCCGGCCAACTGTCGCCGGCGGCCGGAGAGAGCTTACCTCCGGCGGCCTCGGACCACTTCCTGACGGGATCAGAGAATCGGTGGTGCATCTTGAAGCTGAAGATGTTGCCACCATTGCCAGAGCTGTGAGATCCCCAGAGTGAGATCAAGAAGACGAGGAGGACGAATTTGTCGAAACAGTGCATAGTGGAACCCCTAGAAAGATTCTGGCATTGTGATAGAAAGTAAGAGACTAAACCCTAGATCTTGGGAGGCAAAAAATGTGTTTGTTTTGGGAGAAAATTCAGGGTTTTGGAGGGGGGGGGGGGGGGGGTGTCTGGGAAAGTCATGGGGTGTCAGTAAGGATCTTGAACTGTAACTGTGAGAGTGGATACCGGAAAGAGGGGTGGTTTGGGACTTTTGTGGTGATGGGGCCATGTGGAGTGGGTCCCATTCTTGCTTTTGTTTGACGGTTGTGGAAGTTAGGACCTAGGGCGGCTTGAGACTTGGGTTGGGAAATCATTTCCTAATTTGACAGAGTGAGAAAAAGTTGGCAGTGGTTGGAACTTGGAATCAATGGTACGAACGAATTCCGCTTTGGTTTGATTTATAATTTTATTTTTATTAATTTCTACAGCACTGTTCTAATGAGAATATTTTAAGTAATTAAAAATAAGAAATGCCAAAAATTATATTTTTATTGTATAAGACGGTCTCAATTAATTCTTAATTTTTCTTTAACAGTAAATAATTCAAAAAGAGTTAATTATGACTAATACGTACATAGTATTATGAAATATTTATGAGATAAAAATATTATTTTTAAAAAGGTAAAAGAAAATTTTGTTCTAATATGATAGATATAAGTAGAATCCTTGTAATTATTAGTGCTAGTGATATACTGATATGTATGTATGCGTGTATATTACCACCACAAAAAAAAAAAAAAAAAGAAGAAGCTCTTTTATGGCTTTTTATCCTGCCCTTTATTCTAAGTGCCATAAATAAAAGATATAGGATTTGGTAATGCTAATTTTTATAGTTTATAAATAAAAATTAATTTAATCATTAGTTCAAATGATAAAATATGTAACTAATATTTATTAGTATGGAATTACGAAAGATTATTTAACTTGGTGATAAGCTCGAACTCAATTTTCATTCAACTCCCATTCTAATATGGCAATTTCTATCGACATTTTATTTGTTTTTAATAAAGACTGAACTAACACTGTCAATGAAATAAAAATAGAATAAAAATTAAGTACATAACATTACTCACTATGAAATTATTACGTTTGATGAAGTTCTTAACCAAACTTGACTTAATTATCACTTGAACTCCCTTTTGAGATATGAATATCATTTTTCGGGGAAGAAATGGTTTGGTTCTAATTGCACGGCTATTATTTATGCAAAAACATATTATTCATCCCCATCGCCCAAAATGATGATCTTCAATATTTTTCTAAATATAATGTACAAATATAGAATTCAAACTCATTAATCTTAGAGTATTTACAAACTTATACCCACATTAAAACATCAAAATGGTATTTCCGCAAACTGTTCTACATAATTTTTGAAGCTAGGCAGAAGTGAAGCCAAATTTATCGGAGAGCTTCGCTCTTGTAAACGGCGAAAGAAGCTCCATCTGATGAATAAATTGCACGTCTTGAACCAAAGGATTATTCGTTCTGCTTGGAGGGGACCCCGAGTAACATGAAGGTGTGCACCCATTGCATAAAGCTTCCCTTCCATCAGTATTCTACACAAACATTCACATCAAACCATTGGACTAATCAAGTTCATACCTGTCGATGAAATTGTATGAACTGAGTTTTTCTTCGAGCTAGGTTGGAAGAAATTAAGGTAGCATGAATGATGAATCCCTTACCTTTTCAGAGATTATGTTTAGAATATCTTTTCTTCCATCAGGATTCGGTTGGCTAGTTACGAAGCACAACAAATTAAATACTGTGAAATCTAATATGGACCATGAAATGATTTCATGTTCCTCTTATCAAAGACCAAGGGAAGGTGAGGGAAAACAATTTAATGAGAAAACAAGTGTAAGAAACAATGGAACCTGTGCTTGCTACATCTTGGGGGCTTGAGAAATTCAGGCATGGAGGGCCCAAGACGACGGGGTTTTGGGCAAAGGGGCTGCTCATTACCTCTAGAACCAAGCTTGTTTGTCTCTGAACCTGAATCAACAAGGTTGCCTTTTGCTGCAAAATGATGCATACTGCATAACTCCTCTCCTCTGGCTTCCTCTCAAAACAGAGACGAAAATCAAAGTCACGAGTAAAATGAAACAATAACTTACTTGTGACTCAACCATTTAACTCTTCCTATTTATTTATTCTTCATTGAAATGGCAATTAATAAAAACTATCCGTTAATTTAAGATTAGCCACACAATTGAGAGAGAGAGAGAGTTGCAAGTGAGAAAATACTGATAAGTGGAGCCACATTAGAATGTAGACCCTTCCAAAGTGTAGAAAACAGAGCATTTGCTTGGCAAAGAGTGGATGTAGGATGTGTCTTGACTAGTTGGCGTTTATCTCCTCATTTTTCTCTATTTCTCATCTTTGCCTATAATCCATTTGGTCCAAGTGACTGGCACCAATTTGCCATCCAACTCCTCTCCCAACATTTACTTCATATTATATTTTAAACATTTCTCCAAATATAATTACGACAATTTTCCTCTAATTTCGGTTGAATTAAGACTATTAAGTTGACATGTGTCCAAAATTAATATAATTCTTACATGTATTTTTAAAAAGAGTAATATTAAAAATCACACTTTTATCTTACTACTGTCTTACCCTACTAACATGACAACACCAATCAACTCTTTATTCTTTTTTTTTTTTTTTTTAACAAGGGTTGATAGACATTGTTACGTCAGTGGGGTGTGATGGTGACGAGATAAAAGTGTGGTTTTTAGTTTTTACTATTACTTTTTAAAAAAACGCATGTGATAATCAGGAATGGAGCCAGCTTTCAATTTGGAAAGGGACCAAGGGTCAAATATTTTTTAGGGAGGGACCAATTGGCAAAAAATACCTTAATTTTTTGTTTTTTTTTTTTTTGCCTTAAATTTTTTTTTCCTAGTAATTTGGGGGAAGACCAAGGCCATTCCCAGTCCCCTTAAATCCGTCCCTGATCATATGCATTCATATGCATTTTGAATATATTTTAGTTCATTAACTAAGTTAGAAAAAATTATTCAAATCCAGTTAGGAGAAACCTTTGTTCATGTATTTGATATTTCCAAACAGCCTTTTAAGAAAGTCTCGACGGTTTCTTTTTAGCGGTGGCTATCATGAGGCATGCAATGTTGAATTGCATGAACCTTCACGCTTGCAGCATGGACGCTGCTGTTTGCTTGTGAGAATTTTTTTTTTTTTTTAATCATTTATTCAAATAAGCATGTTGATAACATAAAGTTGCCCTAATTAAGAAATAAACAAATCGATGGTCATCTCTTTGAGCTGCTAAATCTTAATCTTTTTTTCTTTCCCATATAAACAAAGTTTTTCTTTAAACTATGAGAAATTTTTTCTTATCCAATTTATGAAACTAATCTGTTTAAAATGCATGTAATTCTAACATACATTTTTAATATATATATATATATATATATATATTCTTAGGTGCATTTTTTAAATGCACAAATTGCATGTGAGATAGAGGAAGGAAAATTTTGTCCTTCCCATATTGGCAATCAAGTACCAAATAAGAATTAACTTTTATTTTTTTATTTTTTTGACATATCCGCACAAAAGAGGGAGGGGAATTCAAATTAGTGACATTCGCTTCATTAGGCGTGATCCCAGCCGATTGAGCTAACTCGTGGAGACAAATTAACTCTAATTTGACCTCTTCTCAATGCATCATTTTGGATAGCGAGACAGCCATGTCTTCTTTTGTATATTTAAATTGTCTCATAAAGTTAAATCAAACCACAATAGAAGCATCCCCAAACGGATTGAGATCTCCTAAATTTTTTTAAAATTTTGAGATTCTCAAAGATTGTAAATCTTAATCGTTCATCTAAGCGTCTAAAATAAATCATATTTCAACATTTAATGAGAAAGAAATTTGATAAGCCATGTTTTTTTATTAAATGTTGAAACATGACTTATTTTAGATGCTTAGATAAAATGAATGGCTTAAATTTATGAATTTGAAAATTTCAAATTTAAAGAAAATTATAGGATATCTCAATCATGCCCAAGCTCATTCTGTAATTCAATCAACTATCAAAAGTTTGAGCATAATGATGCTGGGGCTTAGTTCATATTGCACCCATTTCAAACTGCAATGGTAAGTGCTACGTAGACCACCTCATAACAATCCACATTTTAGTGACAGATATGAAAAGTGCCACAGAGAATATCACATCAACTTCTAACTCACTTCTTTTAAAATCTATAGTACCCCTAACAATACTCTTTGCAGCACATACGAAGAAAAAATAAGAGTGAAATGTCATTAACGTTTATAAATTACATATGAACACCCCGGAAAGAATTTTTTTTCTTTTTTTTTTTTTCACATCAAGGCCAACAGAGACGGGTCTGCACAAATAAACCGAGTATAATGTAATACAGCTTCACTCATGTATGATATGTATCCCAGTCAAATTTAGGCTGTGATAAGACCTCATAATCAATTGGCCCATCTACAATGTTGTCAACAGTTTGTATGCCTTCCAAAAGAGCAGGATGGAAACCATCATTACTAGACGGCAACAGTTTATACATCACTAGCAAACCAAGTGTGAAAATAGCTTGCAATTTCGTGGAGTCTCCTTGAACCGAAAAGAACAAGAGCATCGAAAGCAGGAAGAGATCCACACAGAATCGCATGATGCCCAATACAGTATCCATTAACCTCCCGTCATTGCCAGAAGGAAAACCCCGAACTCTATATACAAACAGAAAGTTGTACTTGTCAACCACATACCTATAGCCAAAATAAACTGCACCAACAGGGACCACGAGTGGAGCAAATGAAGAATATATCATGGTCAGGGCAAATATTGTCAAATTGAAAGCATAATACTGTGCAAAATCAAAAGTCTGCTTGGGGGTAGTTGACGTTCTGTTCATTGGATATACAGAAAGATCTTGCACTGGTAGATCACTTCCATTGAATCTGGGACTGTCATACATAATGTCAGGCATCAGCGGTCTCCTAAGACCATCTACTTCTTGATATTCTAATGGGTACTCTTCACTTTGTTCTGGGACCAGCTGGAGCATATCATTCTTCCTAAACTTTTGAATCTTCCTTTTGATCCAAGGGATTGGAGCCAACAGATCGTAAGATATACCCAAGAAACTGCTTGTGATCAGGAACGCAAGAGATGAGAGGCATGATCTCGACAAGAATGATGGACTCATGTATTGCTCAATCCTCTTACAATCTTCTCCATCCAAGTAGCACCGACCCATTTTCAGGATTGCACTCTCTAAGGATGATTCAACTAAAGCCCTCAGGAGAATGAGGTTTACCAGGAAGAAGCAAACCATCTTCAAAAGTGCAGCTCTTTGCTCCCCTGACACTGTCAGATGCCGTTCAAACTTGGAGAGATAAGAAAGAGCTGACGGGATCACTATATACATACTCACAAATATAATAACATTTGGCAAGAACTGAAAGATGAGGCTTGCAAGCCAGCTTGAGCTTTGCACCCAAGCCAACCACATTTGTGCATTATCCATAGCTTCTGCATTAATAATCCGTCCTGCACTCTGCACAGCACTGATCACAGCAAGAGGAGAACTGAAGAACAAAAGAATCAGCAATAAGCATGTGTTCACAATCCCTCTCCGCAACCTCAATTGGAGCTTCGTCGATCCCAAATGATTCCAGTAAATATCGCTTGCCAAGGGAGCCCGCTCAACCTTCCATTGGTTCCTCTGAAGACGCAACTCCACAAGGGAAAAGAACTTCCCAAAGCGCCTCTTCTTCTCATTCCGAAAATCCTGAACAGCCTTATTAGCGGTGTAAACGTCCTTAAACATCACAAACGCCACTCCAGCACCTGGTGCACGGCCTTCTTTGTAAGCCGCAAGTTCGGTCTCCAATTCAGCTCTCAACTCCTGCAACCTTCTCAACCTCTCTTCCTCCGTAAAACCAAACCTTTCCATTATCCCATCCCACAAAACCTTCCCTTTCCTCACCATCAAACTGAATCCATTGCCAGCATCCTCGCTCTCACCAAGAAAAACCTGAGAGTCTATTCGCGCAATCAGCCTAGAGATCTCATCCCTAACCCTAACCAACTCCTCGGCTAAATCATCTAATGCACACAAATCCATTGGCAAGATGAGCCTATATACCTTCCCAGGATACCTATACTGAAAATACTCTTGCAACACAGTTCTATCATCCCCTAGAGCTTTGGGTAATCCCTGCACCATTATAGTGAAAATCGCAGTAGAATTCGCACTTGGGTCACTCAAATTTCCATTCCCGTCCCTAAACCTAGTGATCCTTAACCGTTCTTCAATCCCAAGCATACTGAAATGTACCAAAACGACAACAACGACAACGAAAACAAAATGCACCCAGAGTAAAAGCGAACCTTTTGCAATGTGAGTGATGGTCGTTTTAGAGAACTGGTCGTTTAGAGGAGCCGTACCTGCGTAGATATTGAGAGGCAGCATCACGAGAAGTGATAGAGCGGCGACGGAGAGGAGCAAAGCGCAGCTCCCGCCTTCAATCAAGAGGAACTGAGCGGCGTCGGCGCCGCAGTGGGACGCGATCTCGCGGCGCGTGGCGTGCCAGACGGCAAGGAGTTTGGCGGCGAGCGCGGTGGGCCCTGGGATCCGACGGTGGTCGCTGCGGAGCTTCACGAAGAGGAAGATGAAGACGCAGCAGGACGCGCCGATTGCGGAGATGTTGAGCAGGTACTGGATGTTTCCGTACCACGCGGCATCGCCGTCGGCACCGCCTTCGGGGGCAGGGGAGATAGGTGGGTCCATTTTGGGTATTTGCGGGAAATTCTAGTGCTTCTTGGGTAACGAAAGTTTGGGGGTTTTTTGGTGGGGATTAAGGGACGTGGGGTCAAATTGAGTGGGTTTTTCCTTCATGAAGATGGAATTAGGGTTAGGGTTAGGGTTTAGGGAGGGAGGAAGAGATCGACGGAGGTGTAAGACTGTAGTGCAAGGGAAGGAGACGAGATTCGTGGGAGTCTGTGAGTACGCAAAAAGAAAGACGTTGTTTGTCTTCTTCTTTCTTTTCTTTTTTGGGTTGAAAGTTGCGAGGGGCCGGCGAGAAGTTACAAATCCTATGGAATTAGCGGTAGCGGGTCTGTTCTGTTATTCTTTTCTGTCTTTTGATTTCATTCAGTTGTTGAGTTGTGAACGTAAAAGCATTAATAGATAATTCAAAACATAAAACAATCTTAAACATATAATTACATTATATTAAAAATATCAAATAAAATTTTTTAAAAAAAATCCTCTAAAATGCATTAATAATCAAATAAATAAATAATTATTTATATTTTACTTATCCGTTTTAAATTAAGGGTTAAATGCAAAAAAAGAGATTTTTTTTTTTTTTTTTCGATATGTAAAATTGTAATGTGTTCCTTAAATCTACGAGAAATATATATTTAATATTATTAATAGAGTCAGAAGAAGTTCTATTAAAAAACCATATATTTCTCTACTACTAAAAATATTTCCAATTAGGAGTGTATAACCGATTGCACTATTGCAGTTGTAATTATTTTCTCTACGCTGCAATCGCAATCAGTGTAGGCTATTATCACTTTTAAATAACCACAACTGCCTCGCTAGGGCGGTTAGCCGGCAGTTATATAGTTATTGAAGGCTAATTATTATTAGTCGGTAATGTAAAATGATGGGCTTTTTAGGCCTCTTTTAATTTATTATTTTTTTTCTTTTTGGACTTATTTAAACCCCTTCTTAAAGGCCATAAGCAATCAAACATAAAATAAAACCGGACCGAGGCCCGCTTGCTTCAGCCTTGCTCAGCAATCACAATCTGATTGTCCAGTAATAGTACATTTAAAAGCCTCTAGCGGCTCTTTCATTTGTCAAACAAATAAATCAAACGGTAAAAACCGACCATTTACAAGAATGATCTTTTCAAACGAGAAAGTCCAGATCTCTATCTAATCATTCATCACATTCATAATCCCATTTAGACTTAATGGACCAAAAAAAAAAAAACCTTAATTTCAAACACATAATGAAACATTACATCTCGTACAGTAGCAGCTACATCATGAGACAATCATCATCAAACATAATAAAGTCGTTGATAGATTAGCATGTGGCTGATAGTGTTTTTGGGCAATAAGTTCTAGTTGAGAATTCTTTTACTAATTGTATCCTTCTTTTCTCTGGTTTGTTTGGCAGAGAGAACTTTGCTATCAAACCATGTTAATTTATTGGTATATTCTTAAAGCATTAATAGAAAATTCAAAACATAAAACAATCTTAAACATATAATTATATTATATTGAAAATATCAAATAAAAATAAAATCCTCTAAAATGCATTAATAAACAGAGTCAAATAAATAAATAAATAAATATTTATTTATTTATATTTTAATTATCGGTTTTAAGTTAAGGGTTAAATACAAAAAAAAAAAAAAAAAAAAAAAATCCAATATGTAAATTGTAATGTGTTCCTTAAATCTGCGAGAAATATATATTTAATATTATTAATGGAAAGGAAAATGTTAAAGGCACAACAAAAATTTAACTTATCTCCAACTTCTCTCCTACATGGCAAAATGTGGGTTTTGCAGTACCCAATAGGAGGACATCTCACATAAAGGGGAAAAAATGCACACAAAAACATACACTCTAATGCAGCTGATTTTCAACTAAAGAAGAAATAAAAGAGAAAAAAGAGAAGGAAGAATGAGACCCATGGTTGGCCGCTAGTTTTGCAGCATTCATGGCCGGTGAGTTCGCCAATTTTTTCTTTGGTTTTTCACATGGATTCGGCGACTTTTAGGGTGATAAAATGACTCTGATTTTAGGATGATAAAATCCCAAAAAGGGTTAACCTTCCCCTCTAGGTTTTAGTTTTGCATCCAAAATTAAGTTTTGAGACATTAGAAACGAGTGTTGTGGCATTAAAATTGATTTTTTATACATTAGAATCGATTTTGGAGGCATTAGAATCGATTTTTAAACTAGATTTGGTAGAAAAGTCGCCAGAGATGGTGACCCACGGCTGGGTCTAGTCGTGACCCAGCCGTGAGTCAACAGTCACCGGTGAGTTCGCCGGTGGTTTCTGTTGTCATTGTTGTCGCCGGAGTCGTCGTCGCCGGAGCAGAGGATTTTTTTTTCTTTTTTTTTTTTTTTTCTAAATGACATATAGGAGAGAAGTTGGACATAAGTTGATTTTTTGTTGTGTCCCTATCAAACCTCATTATTAATTTTAATAATGTCGGAAGAAATTTTATTAAAAAACTATATATTTCTCTACTACTAAAAATATTTCCAATTAAGAGTGTACAACCGATAGCTATTGTAATTATTTTCTATTAGCTGTAATCGCAATTAGTGTAGGTGATTATCACTTTTAAATAACCACAACTCCCTCGCTGGGGCCGGTTAGCCGGCGGTTATATAGTTTTTGAAGGCTAATTATTATTAGCCGGTAATTGCCTTTCGACTGATGGGCTTTTTAGGCCTCTTTTATTTATTTATTTTTTTCCTTTTTGGGCTTATTTAAACCCCTTCTTAAAGGCCTAGTCTAGGCCATTTTGGGCCTATTTTAACTTCAGACTTCATTAGCAATCAAACATAAAATAAAACCGGATCGAGGCCCGCTTGCTTCAGCCTTCCTCAGCAATCAAAATCTGATTGTCCAGTAATAGTATAGTTAAAGCATCTAGCGGCTCTTTCATTTGTCAAACAAATAAATCAAACCGTAAAAACCGACCATTTACAAGAATGATCTTTTCAAACGACAAAGTCCAGATTCTTGGAGAAGAAGTCCACAAAGTCCAGATCTCTATCTAATCATTCATCACATTCATAATCCCATTTAGACTTAATGGGACAAAAAAAAAAAACCTTAATTTCAAACGCATAATGAAACATTACATCTCGTACAGCAGCAGCTACATCATGAGACAATCATCATCAAACATAATGAAGTCGTTGATGGATTAGCATGTGGCTGATAGTGTTTCTGGGCAATAAGTTATCTTTTACTAATTGTATCATTCTTTTCTCTGGTTTGTTTGGCAGAGAGAACTTTGCTATCAAACCATGTTAATTTATTGGTATATTCTTAAAGTTTAATTAAATCGATAATAAAAATAATAAATTTAATCGTTTAATTAATTATAATTTATACAAACTTTTGAACGTTGACACATATAACAATGTTAAAAGTTAAAACAATCTAACCCGACCAACAAATCACACAATCAAGCTTGTAAGACAAGGCTCGTTGTTTGATACATATGAATAGGGATGAATCAAGTAGACACAAATTTGGAAAACCCCACAAAATTTAGATTCTTATTGTCATTTTCATTCGTATGTATGTCCTTGGCCCGAAACAAATCATCGTCCAATTCAATCTCTTCTAAATTAAACTTTGGCTTTAATTGTTGTGTCATGACTTTGTACACATAGAATACTAATTAGGAGTATTACATGTTATCAGTTATTGATATGGCAATCTCATTTTTTGTCCGCACTCAAAAGTCAGAACACATAAACACAAGACTTTTCGTTTGATACCTATGATTAAGGATGAAATTCCATTATTCCCAGCCCAAAAAAATAAAAATCACCAAATTCAACGCCTTCTAAATTGAATTTGGTTTTAAAGTATGCCACACGAAACCCGTACTCGTAATAGTACACATTTTTAATTAATGACGTGACGGCCTGAAAGTATTATACTTTCTCAATTACTAATATCGTAATCTTAGCGTTCTATACATATGATAAAGGACGATATTCCATTATTTCCAGCCCCCACCCAACAAAAAAAAAAAATCACCCAATTCAATGCCTTCTAAATTAAATTTGGTTTTAAAGTATGCCATACAAAACCCGTACTCATAATAGTACACATTTTTAATTAATGACGTAACGGACTGAGAGGATTATACTTTCTCAATTACTAATATCGTAATCTTAGTGTTTTATACATATGATTAAGGACGATATTCCATTATTCCCAGCCCCCCCCCCCCCAAAAAAAAAAAGTCACCCAATTCAACGCTTTCTAAATTAAATTTGGTTTTAAAATATGCCATACAAAACCCGTACTCATACTAGTACATATTTTTAATTAATGATGTGATGGACTGAAAGTATTATATTTTCTCAATTACTAATATTATAATCTTAGCGTTCTGTACACACAAAACACACAACTTTTTCTTGCACGAGAAAATATATTTGACAAATTGGACAATTCGATAACAAGAAGCCTAGCTTTCTCTCTACAATTAAATACTTCACCAAATATGCGACTTAGCAACTTGGTGGGCTTTGAAACCGTACCACCAATTATTTTTTTATCCAATTCCAAAATAGTCAACAATTGCCGATTGAGAACTTTGACTCCTACCCATTCTATTGGAGCCTGAAAGCGCATGCAAATTGTAATTGAAATTCGGTTGTCTGCCCAATTGCTTATATATGCTTTTCAATCATTCTAGCGTATCTCACAATACGACTTTAAGAAAGAAAAAATAAAAAAAAATGGACGGCTACCCTTATATCTTGACTTAAACAACGTAAAACTCCATATCTATGGGCTACATCACTTTCGCATCTTCATTATTTTCTTTTGTGTTCTTTCAACTTCTGTCTCTTGTGCTTCCACACTAAGCAACAAGGCCAAATATCCCAGTGATAAATTTGGGACATCTTTTATTATTGAATATGTATGGTCAAGATAGCACGAATCAGACCGTCAAATCGGTGACAAAACTCTTGCAAAACAAAAGAAAGAGTTGTCGAAAACCGCCGATCCCAGGAGACTGGGGGAGCTTTTGATGCTTAATAAGTCAGTAAGGTATTTGAGAGAGAAAACTAAATATAGAGAGTAGAAAAGAGGCTTTTGAATATTAGTGTTACAATTCGACTAATTAAGTTTGTTACATTTCCTTTTAAGCAGGAATACACTCTCGAATCTTATAATAATTATAAAAAAAAACACACACACATTAAACATTTCATTTTTAGCAACTACATAATCAAGAATTTAGATCTAGTGCGATATGATTGTTTTTTTGTTTGTATTACAATAGGACAGTTTATACGAGGGAATAGGATCCTCTATGGTTCAAAATGGACCGGAGAATATCCAGTTCATGACTATGATTTATTCTTATAAATCCTAGATCTACAAATGAGACACGTATTCTACTAACAAAAAAAATAATAATAAAATATTATTTCACATTAAAAAAATAAATAATAAAATAATAAAGGGTGGTTGGCCGCTCTATTAGAAGTGATCTGGCCACCCCCAATGGTCAAATCCAAAAAAAAAAAAAAAAAATCGTTTGGCCCTTGGGGGTGGCTTTGCCCCCAACTGGGGTGGTCCAGCCACCCTCTATGGGATGGTCAACCACCCCTTATTTTTTTAAATATGAAATAATATTTTATTATTATTTTTGGTTAGTAGGACAAGTGTCTCATTTGTCGCTTTAGGATTTCTTAAATCCTAGCCATATACTATATATTTTTCAGTCTATTTTGAACTAGAGAAGATCATATTCCCTATATGAGAGTCGATTAGGATTCTACCAATTCAAGCTGTCTAAACACTTGTCTGATTAAATAAGTTTTGAGTAAATTCATACACAAGGTTGTTATATTACAGGCGATCCAATTCTATAATCAAGTACTCCTAACCGAGTAATAATTTAAAAAAGACTACAATCCTCTTATATTATGTAATTTTTAAAATTATTAATAAATCAAAATTCAATAAAAACTATCCCAAATTCAATAATAATCGTAAAAATCACGTTATATTTTGGAGAAGCTCTTTATATATTACTCACCTTTCAGTCCTAACCTATCATAAAAGATAAAATAAATAAATAACAAAAAGTTGTCTTTGTTTTGTTTTGTTGGTTGTCGTGAAAGAATGCATTTATATGGTACTTGGAGTACTCTTCTCTGTCTTTAATCTTGGTCAAAATTTTGCTCTCACTTTCAAGATAGATATTTTTTTTCTATCTTTTATTCATTTATTATTATTTTAAAATGAACAATTGAAATCTACGTACAGATTCAATGCAAGTAGGGCATAAGCAATGCATTGAACTCGTCCTAATTCAAATCTCAAAGTAGTAGCTAGCTAGCTAGGCTCAGAATTAGCCAAAAGCATTGTTAATTAGTACAAGAAAGCATGCTTTTCGTTTGTCCCGCTCTCTTAAGCAGTCATATGCGACCGTTTTGTTTTTCAATCCTTTTTTTTTTTCTTGATCTCCTTTCAAATATGCTCTTAATTAATACGAGGGAATTGACTTTCTTTCTTTCTTTGTTTTTTTTTTTTTTTTTTTGAAGGAGACTTTCTTTTGTTGGTTTGGTTTAAAGTATTATTTGAAATTCGAAAATGAGTAATGCTTTGTATATAATATTTTTATTTTATAATTATCTCATAATATTGATACGGTAATCGCAATCAATTTTATAATTTTTTTTAAAAATAAATTATAACTAAGACATTATTTAAGACTTGATTGAAAGTAACACGTCAATATTATAGAATAAAAATATAATTTTTAGCATAATATAACATTTTTATTTCACAATTCTGACATGACAGTTTCAACAAACTATAATTTTTTCTTTTTCTTTTAATAATGATTTATCTAAGAGTTGGTTGAGAGTAACTCGATTAATAAAAACACAATAAAATGTATAGTAACATTTGTAAAAAAAAAAAAAAATTGAAGTTTTTGTCAATTAAGCGTTTGAAATCGTTCATTTTATAAAACACACTCGTTTTTAAAAACACAGTCTGTGTTCCTATAGTCAAATTTCGTTTATCAATTTACCATATTCAGTTAATGTGACATTGACTTAAATATAATAAGTATCACAATTTTATTGGTTTTAACATTTCAATGTAAAGTCAATGATTTTTTTTTTTTTTAAAAAAAAAACGTACATTAATTTGACCTACAAAATCATCCTTAAAAAGTAACTTAATCGGCTGTGAACCACACCTTATGAAACAAAAGTCATTAGTTCAAATCTCCTACACTTTTATAAACATGTAAAATATATATATTGGCCAACAAAATCAACACTCTTAATATAAGCCTTAAAAACGTTTTTTTTTCCCTCAAGCAAGCATTAATTATGTTTTAGCGGTTTATTCAACTTCAAAAGTCTTTCCCAAATATCGGTTTACCTTGTCCTTTTCTTCTCGATTTTCTTTTAAAAAAATCTTTATTTTATTATTATTATTTTTATTTTGTTTTCTCGGCTTAAATCCATATAAAATCTGCCACTTGTTGACCACTATGTGAGACCACGTATATTCCTCCTCCAAATAATAGACACGTAAGTATTCATGTCATAGAGAGACATTTTTCGTAGTCCACACCACGTGTCGCACGGAAGCATAATACTCAATTATCACGCAACATATAATATCATATGTTATAAATAACAACCGCTGTGTGAATATTAAAGCCGTTGATTTATTGCGTTATTTTTTCACATGTAAAATAATTAAATTGTTTTATAAATTAGTTGGCAATAAAATTTAAAGAAAATATTCAAAGGTCGTTACAATATCTCGAAGCTACAGGGTGATATCATGTAGCTATAATAAAATATACATATATATATATTCTATAATCAAATAGTTTGACAAAATAGTTTTACAAGTTTTAACCAAGTTGAGTAGAATTTATAAGGATATGTGTCTCATTTTATAATCGAGTGTATTTTTTTGTTCACGAGCATTAACCAAGTCAAATAGAGTTTATAGGAATATATGTGGTTTTATAATTAAGTGTAATTTTGTGTTTATGAATTACTCGTGTATACAATAAATTGAGTTCGATTCAAATTTATTTAAGCTATTCCGAGCGAGTTCACACTCAGATTTGTTCATTTACCACTCCACTTTTAACTAGCCAATTTGTGAGTGATTTTACTTATTTTCACTCTTACTTATTTTATAATTAAATTTTATGCACGACAAAAAACTAAAACTGAGTGATAAATGTGTTTTTTTCTTACTCAAAGTTTTAGTTTTAGTTTATCTTTTAGTTTATTTATTTATTTTAAATGTTAAAGGGGACATTTCTTTAGTATTTGGTTTTTTGGATTTTATTTATGAACTATTACGTAGTATGTACTATCTACAAGAAAATAAATTGAAAAACAAAAAAAACAAAAGAAAAGTTGTTTATTTTCCTTTTTTGGTCACAGGAAGAAAATTAAGGGAACAAAAAATAAGTAAAAATGAAAATGAACATATTTTGCAAAGGACACGAATTCTCCAAATTGGTTTAGAAGAAATTTTTCTCAACTTGCTCTAATAAGTGACAATTGTCCTTAAATATTTTTGGATTTTTTAAAAATTAATGTTTGGTTCATAGATTAGTGTAATGAAAATAAATGACGATTAACATATGTAAAAAAACATATAATAGATGACATTTGTCACTTATTAGATTAGGCTATGTTTCTTAACATTTTTATTTTATGTCTTTTATTTTATAGTTTTAAGACAAAAGTATTAATAAACAATTTAAAATACAAACATTCTTTAAATTTACAATTTTTTTTTAATCTTTATATTATATCACACAATAACGCTTTTTTTTTCTATAAAAAAAAAAAAAAAAAAATCCCAAAAGCCCATTAACAAAACCATGTCATATAATTATTAAAGGTTTTTTTTATTAGAATGTAGCAAAGATATACATATATATATATATAATAAAAATGTTTGGCCAAAATTACAATACCCCTGAAAAAGGGGAGTCTCAAGCAAATAACATTTATATATATACACATAATATATGTAGAAAATTATAATGATTAATTAATTTTATTCTGCCTCTTTCTATCTACTTTCTCTTTCTTTGGTTTATGTGTGGAGCCCATAGCTGCCCATATGCATTGCTGGCTATCAGCCATCGCTTTGTTCGTTTTCTTTTATAAGGCTTTGTTTGATAAGAAATACCAGAGAGAGAGAGAAGAAGAAGAAAGAGTTTCAGTTCGTTCAATCTCACTGATTGAGAGCTCCTTATTCAATTATCTCCATATTTTCTTCGTCTTCTGCCTCCTCTATCACCCACAGGAAAACGAAAACCCAAAATAGAGCGCAGGGAAAGGGAAAAAAACAAAAAGAGTTAGTGACCCATATGCAAAAAACCCTATTAGCCACAGTTTGATTTGATGGATCCGTGGATCTAATGCTTTTATACTCACATGTATTGCTCTGTTTCTTTTAGATCCCCGTCGTTTTCATTTTGGTGTCATTCGGCAGCTGATCAGAACTGATTGGAGTTGCATAATTGTACTGTGAGTTGTTTTTCTTCTCTACATGTTTGTTTTTTCTTATGGCTTGGCAAATTTGTGTGATTGATGTGATTTCTTTGAAATACTGTTTTTAATTTGTTATTGGGTAGTTAGAAGTTTCTGAATTTTGGGTGTGTGGGCAAAAGATTACATGGTTGGGGTGTGGAATGTGGAGGCAAGATTTGACCATTACGCTTTGCCACAACAATTGTTTTCTTTCTGTTGTGTTCTTCATTTATAGGTAGTATTTGTTTGAGGGTCATGGTTCTTTTTAAGTTCTAAGCTGAATGGTGATGGGTTTTAGATTTCAGGTCATATAGTGTTAATTTCAATGAGATTTTCAGCTGAGAATTTACATTGAAAGTTTATTTCTTTTGTCAGTTACATGATTTAATATTGATTGTGGTTAGGATGCTATTGTATTAATCATGTTGTTTACTTCCTTCATGTAGTAGTTTTCTTGGTCTGCGGGTGAGGAGGCTGCTGGGATCTTGGTTGGCGAGAGTGGTATTGCATCCATTTCGGATGTGGAGGAATTGGAGGCTGGCTGTGAAATGAGGGATGTTATCAAGGTTGATAAACTTTCTGAGGGCCTGCTTGGGACCGTCCTCGGACCGTTATGTCCACACAGGTTCGGATGCAGCAGGCCGGCAAGAAGGACTACTTTGGTACAAAGACACCGGTCAGCACATGAATGGTGACTTCTCAATAGCAGTTGTCCAAGCCAACAATTTGCTTGAGGATCAAAGCCAGATTGAGTCTGGACCCTTGAGCTTGCTCGAGTCTGGTCCGTATGGTACCTTCATTGGGATATATGATGGTCATGGTGGGCCTGAGACCTCGCGTTTCATTAATGATCACCTATTCCAGCATCTTAAGAGTAAGAAACCTAAGCTCATATGGAATTTTAGCATGAGAATGTTTGTTAATGCCAAAATTAACATTTACTCAGTTTTGTGTGTCTTTAAAACCGAGTGTCATGAAAATTTATGCAAGTCCCTCCAATGATTCTGGGCTGTTGTCTTGTTAAAACTTCAATTGTTGAGCTTGGTCCTCATGGTTGGGTTAAAATTGGCCTTTTAACAGGGTTCACCTCAGAGCAACAATCCATGTCAGTGGATGTGATAAGGAAAGCATATCAAGCAACAGAAGAGGGATTTCTGTCTGTTGTTACGAAACAATGGCCTATGAAACCCCAGATTGCAGCTGTTGGATCTTGCTGCCTAGTTGGTGTGATCTGTGGCGGCACCCTCTACATTGCCAATGTTGGTGATTCCCGTGCAGTGCTGGGGAGGCTTGTCAAGGCAACTGGGGAGGTCCTTGCCATCCAACTTTCAGCAGAGCATAATGTGGGAATAGAATCAATGAGACAGGAGATGTACTCTTTGCACCCGGATGACTCACACATCGTGGTTTTAAAGCATAATGTATGGCGTGTTAAGGGCTTGATACAGGTGAGTTCTTTGTGTGGGTGATAATGACTTATGCTTCATTTGAACCTGGCACATGTATCACTTATTTTTATTATGATTTCTTGTATCATTTTGATTTGAAAAATGCATATGTTACTATGTTAATGCTTTTAAAAACTAAAAAGAATTTAGTAGTGGATTAAATCTAGTTACAACTGACCAGCTATGCAGATGTGATTTTCATCCATATTTATGTGAATACTGATTCAATTTCTAGATGCAGCATATATGATCTAAGTCTTTAAGGGTGATGTTGTCTGTGATGGTTCATGCAGACTGCATCTGGTTCAGGCTTTGTAACGTTGTTAAGTGTCCATTGTTTTTAATCTGGGTGCAGAGTAAGACTGTTACGGTTATCTCTGTAAATTTAATGTGGATGCTAATAATTTCTGAAGGATATTGTTTCAGGGGGGAAAATTTATGGTTCGCAATAAAAGTAATAATTAATAAATTGCTTGATGCTGCCAAAGAACCTTTTGTACATGTGATTCTTTTCCTGATGATTCCCTATAATACCATTGAATTTGAAGAATCTACTAAAATTAGTTGCGTTTGTGGATTTATATATATAAGTATGAGAGAAAATGTGAGAGGACAGCATTATATCAATCTTAACGATGCTTCATTCATTTTTACGTGTGAAATATTTTAGCAATTTAGGATATTTAATAGATAAAGGGTTCTTACACAAGGAATGGTGAAGTGAAAAATAATTTCAATGCTTGTGTTTTCATATAAAGTGTAGGTCCTCTAGTTTTCCCGTGTATACACTACTATCCACCATTCAAATTCTACTGAAAAAAAGGCCATTTGATTCCGTCAATTCAAATCAAACTTAGGATGATTTTCCATTATAGTCAACCCCCCTCCCCCAACACAGACACACATATACATATATGTATGTGTGTGGATATTATGATGCAACTTTTTTGTGGCATGTTAAACATTTTTCTTTTTCAAAATTTACTTACTGATACATTTGTGTTGCAGGTATGTAGATCTATTGGTGATGTATATCTAAAAAAGGCTGAATTTAACAGGGAGCCTTTGTATGCTAAGTTTCGCCTCCGTGAACCTTTTAAAAGGCCAATCTTAAGCTCTGAGCCATCAATTTCTGTGAATGAACTTCAACCTCATGATCAGTTCCTCATATTTGCTTCTGATGGGCTGTGGGAGCACCTTAGCAATCAGGAAGCAGTTGACATTGTTCAAAATCACCCACACAGTGTAAGATATTCATTTCGGCAATCGTGGTTTCTATTCTGTTTGTGTGTTTACCTACATCCTCTAGTTTCTTAGAGGAACGACTGCCAACAACTGCACCTTTTCTGTTATCCATTTTGGAATTTCTAGTTACTTGTGAAATTTTATGGAGTTCTAATCTTGGGGTATGCAAGCCCTTCCAATAAATACACATTTTTGCTCTCTGATATCATCATTAACGTGAGTATCAGATCGGAAATAACTGAATTTGACATTACCTGCACTTAATGCAGGGAAGTGCCCGGAGGCTTGTGAAAGTTGCCTTGCAGGAAGCTGCTAAGAAAAGAGAAATGAGGTACTCAGATCTGAAGAAAATCGACCGTGGCGTCCGCCGACATTTCCACGATGACATTACAGTCATAGTTGTATTTCTTGATTCAAATCTTGTGAGCAGAGCAAGTTCGGTAAGAGGCCCTACTTTGTCTGTGAGAGGCTGTGGTGTTAACCTACCTGCAAAAGCTCTAGCCCCCTGTGCCACACCCATGGAACCTAGCACTACCTGATGAAGCCCACCCTCTTTGTACTGTTGTACGTATCTACTGTTGGATGCTTCTCAGAATCTCAGAGCCCATGAGCTTTGTATAATTTTTTTCGTTCTGTACAATGTAACCTTTAACTTGGGACATGTATTTTATTTAGTTCTGAGGACTTGAGCAGGGAAAGAATCAGGGAAAAAATAGATCGAGCTTCGAAGGCGACACTGATGATTCTTTCTTTAGGACTATCTTCTTCTTCTTACTTATTCATTTTTTCTCCTCCCTCCCTCCTTTCATTTTGGATTTTTATATGTTTTTGTAAATTATGTGAAACTTCGTTCCCTGAAATCGAAAGTTTCAGTTCCTGTTGTTTCACATCGCATGTTGCTGGCTTGAAGGCATGTTTTGTGTTCAAATGGTTGGAAATTCTGAACTGCCTATCAGTGCTATCACATTCAACTTCTTTGAACCATCATTTTTTCTTTTTGCAAAGAGTAATTAATTTGACATTATATATACATATATATACCACTGTAAAATCTAACGCGAACTATAAAATCGTAACATACATATCAAAGCTATATATATAGAGAGAGAAAGAGAGAGAGAGAGAGAGAGTTTTGACCAAGTGGCTTGAGAGGCGGCCGTAGTAATGTGTGAGTGTAGAGATTTCCGAGGGACTTTGGACAGTGTGATGGCAGCATTTGGCTTCCTTTTCTTACCGGCCACTGCCAGAGAATATTATTCAGTCACCCCATGACATAGCCATAGCTGATAGCCCCACACCTCCTTCAACTTGTCACTATCTCTTATCACTTTTCAGGGCACAATTCTCTATATACCAAACTCTCTTTCTACCTTTCTTTGCTGATTTTGGCTTGCCTTTTTGAGATTTTCTCCTATAAAATTCAACGGGTAAAGTAGGCCCAATCTGACCGAGCAGCGAGCAGTTTTGTAAGTCTTAAATTATTGTAGCAGTAATAGCTAGTAGAACTGTAGAATGCAAGGTGCCAAAGAGTTTTATTTTTTATTTTTTTATTCAAAGCGGGAGTGGGGGAATAAGTAGGGCTATGTTCTACAAGAAATAATTTTTGTAATTTTTGTTTGGTCATGGCGTAAATGACTCATATGTTGTCCATCTATTTTACACTGTCATATAAGTCAAAACAAAATAATTGTATAAAATTAGCCTACAATCAGAATAACCGGATGAAAAAAAAAAAGAAAAAAAGAAAAAGAATAAGAGAGAAAGAAAGAAGAAAAGAGAAAAAAACGATTGTCTGGCCGTCTCCGACACTGTGAGTCACCGTCTCCAACGCCAACAGTTGTCTTCTCCGGTTTAGGGTGATAAAATCTCCCTTAGGGTTAACCTTTCTCACCTCTAGGTTTTAGTTTTGAAATCCAAAAACGAGTTTTGATGTATTAGAAATGAGTTTTGAAGCATTAGAAACGGATTTGAGGTAGGTCATGGTGGTTCTTAGGCGGGGTTAGAAGCGGGTTTTTTCAGGCAGGTCGAGGTTTGGCGAGACCCACGCCTGGGTCATACGTGGGTCTGGCGAGACCCACACTGGTGAGACCCAAAGCGTGGGTCTCACCTAACCCACGCTAGGTTTGGCGAGACCCAGGCGTGTGTCTTGCTTGACCCACGCCGGGTCGCCTGACGCACGCCGGGTCTGAAGAAATGGCCGGCCAACGATGGGTTTGGGACTTTGGGAGAAAGAAACGAAGAAATGAGGGTTTGGTAATAATATGGTGTAGTTGTGTTTATTTTGTAAACTTAAGTAGAGAATAACTTAAGTTCGGTCATGGCAAAAAGAGGGAGTTTTTTGCCAACCACTCACAAGTTGACACCTCACATAAAAGCAAAAAAATGCACACAAAAAAATTACACCATGCTGCAGTGGATTCTCACGCTTATTTCTTCTTCTTCCTTCCATTTCTTCTTCTCTCCCATTTCTCTCTTCCTGCCGACTTCTTCTTCTTCCTTCCATTTCTTCTTCTTTCCCATTTCATCCTTCCTGCCGACAGAGAATGTGGGTCTGGTCGTGACCCACGGCCAGCCTCTCCGGGTCACCCTCTAAGGGTTAATTTTCCCCTTCTAGGTTTTAGATTTAATCTAGAAACGATTTTTGTGGCATTAGGAACGATTTTTGGGGCATTAGAAACGATTTTTGGGCATTAAAATGGGTTTTATAGGCTGGGTTTCGTGGGTTTTCCGGCGGTTGCAGCGGGCTGGGTGCCGTCGATGGTTGTAGTGGGCTGGGTGGCGTGGGTCGGTAATCTCTCACGGCAGATCGTCTCTCTCCGGTGTGCTACCGCCACCCAGTCCCCACCATCACTTCCCATGGCTCCGACGGTCGAGTTCTTCGTCGCTCCAGTTGGGGCCTTCTTCCTCCATTTTTTTTTTTTAAGATTAATTAATATTTTAAATAATAATAAGGTGCAGGTGTGTTTATTATAGAAGCTTAAGTTTAATAGGATTGGGTTATGTGGCAACTTCTTATTGGTGGCAAAAATACCCTCCTTTTTGCCACAATCGAACAGCAGCACCACTCACTTAAGTTTGGTAAGATTAGATTAGGTGGCAGCTTCCTATTGGTGGCAAAAACCCCATCTTTTTTGCCACAACCGAACAGTAGCAGGCTGCACTCGTTCTGCAATAGAGTAGGCCGGTTTAGACTCAAAATTTCAAAAAAAAAATTAATATTTTTATTTTTTATATCACATCATTCTTTTTTCTTTTTTTTTTTAAATAAAACAATCATTATAAAATAAAATTTTTATTTTTTTATATAAAACGTTCTTACTTTTCTTTTTACATCAATCAAATTTATTATATTATATTATTATTGACCCACTCCCTTAAATTCATGATTATGTTTAAAGGACAATCCTATTTATGAGACTGACCAGCAGGTAGCCAAATTTATCAATGCTGTTATTAGTACGGAATACTGCTTCAAGGTGATATTTTTAAATAATAATAATTAATTTACATTACAATTAAAGATAAGCTGCACGTGGAACAATTAAAGATAACCTAATTCGAGTAGGTGATGCAGGGATTTGGATCCCCTCTTGTCGAGGCCTCCGGTTAATGGTTAAGATGGCTTAGGAAAATCCTAGGGCCATCATGTTGCCACGTGTCCTATTAAAAAATAAAAAATAAAAAATTATTAGTTTTACCATTAACTGGAGGCCTCTCCTGTTGGACTGGAGAAGATCCAAATCCGTGGTGCAGAATCGCGACAAATATTAAGTTGTTAGATACTTAATTAATGATGTTTAACTATCATTATAATAAAAGATAAAAATAAAAGAAGCACAAATAGGTGTTTTGATTCGTTTTTTTTTCCCTTGAATTTCACTTTTTTTTCCCTCTAAATCAGTGTTTTTTAATATTTTTATTTCATTTTAAAAATAATTCCATTAATAATTCAAGGCTTTTATTTCCGGATTTCATCAAATTTTTTTTGGCAGAATCTTTGTTTTAATTCTTAGATTTATTTTATGTAATAAAAAATACCCATTTTTTTTAATAAAAAATAAAAAATATTTAAAAGATAAATTCAAAACAAGTGAAATTTTGAAATATTTTCTCAAAATTTATCATAAAATATATTTTAAAGATCTTAATTTGTTCTCGTGACCACAGCTCCTCGTCTAGGTTTTAGCACTTAATAGTCAATTCAGGGTCCAAATCTTCGTCCATATCTCTGTCCCTAAACTAGGATCCCCCAAAAGAAGACGACAGCCAGGACTCTGTCACACACTCACAGTGTCATTGCAGATTATCAACTTTTCCCGCAACTATTTGTAGAAGGATTTGTTCAATAGATTTCTAAATTCTTTTTAAATTTGAAGTTTTCATATTCATATACATTCATCTTATTTTAACATTTCAAATAAAATATATTTCAACATTTAATAAAAAAATATGATTTATTAAATTCATTAAAAATTATTTTTTTATTAGATGTTGAAATATAATTTATTTTAAACGATTAAATAAAATAAACAATTAAAATTTATAAAGAATTTTAAGAAGGGGTTTGCTAAGGGTTCTCCTCGTAGTGTTCTACTGACGTTCTCCTAGTCTTACGTAAAACATTATTTAAAAAAAATAAAATTATAATACTATTTTTTTGCCAACAAATTAATTTTTATGAGTTAATAGTTAGGTTCTAATACTTTAAAACTTGTTGTTTGATTCAAAACTAAAACTTAAGGATGGAAGGTTAACCCTTTAGGAATGATATCGTTTAAAATAAATTTGATCATCCTAAATTTAATGCTAATGCCTTAAATTTGGTACTAATACATCAAATTTGATATTAATAATTAAAAAAATTAGTGATGAAAGTCATTATAATTTTATTTTATTTTTAATTATATTTTACAAAAGGATGAAAGAACGTCAAGAACACTAAAAAGAAAACCGCTGTCATTTTCCTTTTAAGAATCTCAACCCTGTCACAAGGTGAACTAGGCTCACTGCACATCATCTCCTAGGTAAAAATGAAGTAAAGTAATGAACACTTGACGACGTCACTGGATTCTGATCACACGGCACCAAATACCAGGAGGAGCAACTTTTGATTATTGAAGACAAAATATCTTTTGCCGAGGTCAAGATTCATGCCGTCTTCTGGCGAAAAAAACACACTGTGCTTTCTTTCCTACCTACGAAACGGCAACCTCAAAATCCATTTTATGTATTTATTGTTGTCATTATTATTTTACCAAATAAGGCCCGGTAGTCCCACACTCTTCAGCAACGCGTGATGCTACGTATCCTCGTAAGAGAAGGTGAAACTTGTTCATCATGCAATGGTTACTCTACAGTGCTTGCAGTTGCAGAAGCATCTCTTTCTTCATTGCTTGCAGAATGTTTTGCTCTCTGAATTCTACTGCGATTAAGCAATGGATTGGCTGGAAACCTTCCAAAGAGAAATATTAAATATTAGTTTTTTTTTTCTCTCTCTCGTTTTCTGACAAATCCATCTGTCAATCTCCTTACTGCTGAAAACCTCTGCTAAAAACCAAAGCGTCTATCTCATTCAGTTGGCAAATTTATGTGATTCTCTAAAACTTTTCCAGAACTTCATCTTTTAGCAGAACCCGTGGTGTGTTTTAGTGTTTAGAGCTAGAGATGGGTTGTGCTGCGTCTAAGAAAGATGAAGAAGATGACGTGGTGTTGCTCTGTAAAGAGAGAAAAAGCTTGATAAAATTGGCGGTAGAGCGGAGGTATGCGCTTGCAGATGCACATTGCAAGTATAATCACTCGCTGAATGCAGTAGCAGCCGCCATAAGGTTGTTTGTAGCTCGCCATTCCTCTCCATCTTCTCCAATTTTCATCACCTTCCCTTCCTCTGCTTCTGAGACCACTGAAACCATTGCGCGTCCCACCTATCATTCTGCAGCTTTCTTGGATTCTTCCAAGGTAGAAAGAGAAAAACAAGAGCAAGAAGAAGAATGGGGAAACCAAGAAGCTAAAGAAGAGCAAGAAGAAGAATGGGGAAACCAAGAAGCTAAAGAAGACGAAGACGAAGAAGAAGGAGAAGGAGAAGGAGAAGGTGATGAGAAAGAGTTTGAGGATGCAGAAGAAAGAGAAGTGGTCTGTGAGCATTTCTGTGGTGAGATGGCAACGCCAATGGCAGGTGTACATAAAAATTTTGGGTGGGATTTCTTCGATCTGTTTGATGGGATGAGAACACAAGTGACGAGTGGTTTTAGTCAAAGCTCTGATGAGGATCTGAGGGGGCTGAGAGAGGAAGAAGGGATTCCAGAGTTGGAGGAGGATGGAGAAAGAGAAATAAGTGAGAGGAAGGCTGTGGATGTGAATAATGGTGAGGTTGGAGTGGTTGAATCTGTGACAGAAGGGGGTGATGTTAATGAGAGCCAAGAGGAGCATAATAGTTTTAGAATGATTGATACAGCCCCAGATGGGAGGGAATTGTTGGAGGCATTGAAGGGTGTTGAGGACCATTTTATTAGGGCTTATGATTCTGGTTTGGATGTTTCTAGGATGCTGGAGGCCAATAGAGTTCCAATGCTATCTGGTTTGAAGGAAATTAAAGGTGGGTTCTCTTTCTCTTTTTTTTTTTTTTTTTGGTTTCTTCACAATTTCATAATTTAGTCTTTTTGCAATTTCTATATGCTCATTGTAGTGTTTTCAAACGTGTGAATTAGCTATAAAAATCGCAATTTGACATTGCTTAGTGTTGGACATTGCTCATATACCACTTACTTTCATGTATTCATTCATGACATTTGGGTGCAGAGAGCTCAAATAAGCTCATTCGGTCAATTACATGGAATCGATCCACCTCATCTCAATCTTCCTCATGCAAAAGTCTCCTCTCATGTAGCTCCAAAAGTTCTTCGACATGGACAGAGTTCAAAAATGATTTATTTGATGACTATGGTGGAATGGAATCCGGAAGCCATTCACTGACACTGGGAAGGTTATATGCATGGGAGAAAAAACTGTACGAGGAGGTGAAGGTAAATTCATTCTTATGCTTTCTTCAATTTTAAAAATTCCTCCTAGTTTTGTAGATATGGATGATTAAATTGATAGCCAGTCATCAAGGAACTTTTATCTGTTTTGTTTTTTTTCGCCAATCTACTGTCTTGTTTAAGGAACTGCAGTGTTTATGGCTGCCACTGAGCATTATTCTGAAGCACATTTCTTTCTCTTTTGAATTTGGTTGAAGTATTTATATGCTGTAGAAATGGACAAACTGAATGCCCTTTGGGAGGCTTAAGGGGGGAAAAAAGAAAAGAAAAAGGAAGGAATGGTTCCGTTGGGAGTTAACATATGAGCAGAGTATCTCTGTTTTTTGGCTGAAACAGAGTTTTGAAATCAGGGGTGCTCAGCCTCCCATTCTGCAAAGCTTTTGGATAGACATTTTCTTTCATCTTGGATATAGAATTTGCTACCATAAGGCTATCGATTTTGTGATGCTGTAAACAATCTTAGTAATGTGAGATACATCCTACCATTTATCAACTTCCTTGAACATGTTTTAAATCATATTCTCAGGCTGGAGATTTGACCAGGAAACTTTATGAGCAAAAATGCTCCCGTTTGAGGAACCTGGATGCCAGAGGAGATGATGGCCTATACTCTGGGGACAAAACCAGAGCTGAAGTAAAAGACTTGCACGCCAGGATCTTGGTTGCAATTCGAAGTGCAGAATCAATCTCCCAAAGAATTCAGAAACTGAGAGATGAAGAGTTACACCCTCAACTAGTGGAGCTGATACATAGGTAAAGGAAGTAAATAAGACAAATTAGTTGTTTAGATTTGAGAAACCTGAAAGTTTAAGCTGATAAAAAATGGCAAATTTAATCATTTCATTAATATTCTAGCAAGGATAACCACTAATTCTCTCACGTCTACAGCCTCATGCGAAACTGGAAGATAATGCTGGAGTCGCATGAAACCCAAAACCGAATCGTGTATGAAGTTAAATCTTTCAACTGTCCTACCTATGGAAAGTTTTGCAATGACTCTCACCGCCTTTCCACACTTCAGCTTGAAGCAGAAGTTCAAAATTGGCGTGCTTGCTTCACTGCATATGTTTCTTCACAAAAGTCATACATTGAAGCACTTAATGGTTGGTTATCCAAGTTCATTTCCCCTGAAGTTGGATTCTACTCCAGAGGTAGGTCTTCGACTTCAGTCCCGCCGCATATTATCAGTGGGCCGCCGTTACTTGTAATCTGTCATGATTGGTTAGCTTGGCTGGAGAAATTGCCAGAAAAATCAGTGACTTCTTCCATGAAAAGGTTGGGGAAGGATATTCGAGCTTTGTGGCTCAAACAAGGAGAGGAGCAGCAACAGAAAAGGAAGGTGGATGGACTTGCCAAAGTACTTGACAGGAAGGTCATGGCATTGCAAAGGGCAGAGAGCAGAATTCTAGAATCAAAGATTCATGAGCAGGAATCAGAGGTAAATGTGCCAAGTCGGATTGCATACTTGACAGAAAGGAAAGCTATGTTAGATATGTTTAGGAAGAGGCTAGACGCAGAGAAAGCAAAGCACCATACTAGCATGCAAGATACACAATGTACCACTGTAAATGGATTTCGGACTGGATTTTCTTCAGTTTTTGAGTCCCTGGCTGAGTTTTTTAAGGCTTCAGAGAAAATGTATGCTGATCTTTTGACATTCAGCAAAAATGCATAGGTCGTGGATGAAAAGGTTGGCAACTCATCATACAAACTAGAAGGAATGGGCTTTGAACACCAGAGTTAAAGCTTGATAACAGGTGGAAAGAAAAGCAGGAAAAGGGTTTGGAGGGAATGTTAAGATCTTTAATTAATTGTATATTTGGTTGAGTTTTACAGCGTTTTCTCCAAAAATACAAATATAGCAATTTCTCTTATCCTACATACTACATACGAGTTGCAAGCAACTTGTACAAGTAAATCCTGGTGAGCAAGCATATTTTTATGGAAAGTGATGATTTAACATAGTATCAAAACAGAAGTTATGTTTACTTCTATTTCAGTTAAATATTTCAATAGCGTGAACATTACTAGGAACATGCTTTCACATTTGCAATTGGGTATGTTTCTTAATTTGTTGGGTGTTTTTCATTTTTTGTTTGAAAAAGTGTTCTTGTTGTGTGTTGAGTCTGTTACATAATACAAAAAACTTAAAACAAATATGGCCGATTCTGCAGACCCACGTTTAGAAACAGTGGGAAGTTTTTTATCTTAAACTTGTGTCTAACATGGTTCTCTTACACGGAGGTGTTTAGTTAAAGATCAAACACATAACTTTCAACTTTCTGCTACATTATATCGCATACACAACTCTTCTTCTGCATCCTCACATATTCCCTTCAAGCTGTTCTTATCAAAGTCGATACTAAAACTATTATCTTCTAACCACCTTAAGCTTGCGCTTTGAAAGGAGAGGCTATCCATCTCCACATGGAACCTCTGAAAGCCAACGCCATTTACACTCAAAAAGCTCTGAGAACAATCGTAGTCCATTGATGTATGCGTCCCTTGGTCGATTGATCGAGAAGATGTGCCGCTTGATGATCTTCCAGGAGCCCTTGGGGGCTGTTTGTCGATGAAGTTTTCAACTGAATACAGGGCCTCTTCTAGTTCCAGCCACACCTGCGTCATTGTAGGGCGTTGTTTGGGTACTTCCATAACACATCTGAGGCCTAGTTGTCCCATCTTTAGCATCATCTCCGTGTTGCATGGCTGTGTTAGAAGATTAGCATCTAAAATTTCTACAATGTTGCCTTGCTCTAAGCTTGGCCTTGCCTGCATTTTGTACATACGACACACCCCCATTTTATTCAAAAACTTGTGCAAGAGTTAATGCCTTGATGGCTATGTATTCATGCTAGGGATCCTTGGAATTTCTTGCCCGAATTTCAGAAAATTAACGCTAATAGGAGATGAGAGAGAGGACCCTTTTGGCTCTTAGTTGCTTACCCATTCAATGATATGATAATTCGATTGATTTTGGCCTGTGTAAACGGCGGGACGAGCAGCAACAAGTTGGAGAAGTACAACACCAAAGCTATAAACGTCACTGAATGGGGTCAAATGGAAACTGGAACAATAAGCAGGATCCATGTATCCTCTCGTCCCTTTTACTTGGCTACTGACATGTGATTGGTCCCCAGTAGGCCCTGATTTGACCAACCCGAAATCCGAAACCTTGGCTTCGAACCCATCTCCAATTAAGATGTTACTTAGTTTTATGTCCCGGTGGATTATGCTAGGGTTTACCCCTTCATGCAAATGTGCAATGCCTGTCAATTTTTCAACCAAATTTATTGAATTGTTTGTGTTTATTAATTCCTATAAATTTATGCGAAAATTATTCTGAGAAAAACGTACCTCTAGTTGCTCCAATGGCTATGTTGACTCTCTGCCTCCAAGTTAAGCTCTCTCTTCTTCCTACACGGTAATGCACAGTAATTCAACCAAATAAAGTTGTTTAGGTGCTAGAATCTACACTTTTTCCCAACACTACCCAACCCTATGGACTTGGTAAAGTTATTTATTTATTTATTTTTTAAATAAAAACAAATTCAATAGTTGATTAACGGATTAACAATATACATCAGCAAAATGAGATAGTTGTCTAATAAAAAAATGGTTTCTAGCACTTTTTTTTTTTTTTCTTTAACAATGACTTATCAAGAGTTAATTAGCAGTATCACATCAACAAGATGAAAAAGTTATGAAATAAAAGTATGATTTCTAATATCAATATAGATGTTAAACATGTAAAGACTTACCTGTAATGTACTCAAGCAAAGAACCATATGGTACATATTCATAAACTAATAATCTCCCCCCTTTTGCTCCTGTAAAAGGCAGAGAAATTAAGAAAGTTATCAAACACATAGAGAGGGCAACGTATGGATATATATAGTTTGTACATGGATATCATCTTTTTTTTCTCTCTTTCCTTCTTTTTGTGAATATTACTTGCACTTTCATTGCTCCATATTTAGCATACATCATTATTATAATATTAATTAAATAATTAAATTTATTCTTTTTATCCACTTAAGTTTTCAAAATAACCTGTGATTCCGCACCTTGTTGTTCACAAAATCCCACTAGACTAACAAGGTTCCTGTGTCTGACTTTTGACAGTAGCCTCACTTCTGTTCAAGAAAACAAATTAACCACACAATTATTTAATAACTTTTTCTCTCTTTTTTTTTTTTTTTTTCTAGGAAGGAAGAAATTCAAACCCTGTGCATATATATTTGAAAAAACATGTTAATTAAAACATGAACAATATTTGAAGAGATCACCATTTCTGAATTCTTCACTGCTCAGGTTTGAACCAGCATGGGGGCTCTTAATTGCCAGTGTTCCTTCTATGCCAAAGCTCCCCTTGTAGACATTCCCAAATGCGCCAGACCCCAACAAGAAATCTTCGCTGAAATTGTTGGTAGCCTTCACTAGTTCCTCCAGCTAGAATCGCCTCAATTTTTTACTCTCATCCTTCAAGCTTCCTAATTGTTATTTTCCCCAATCATAATTCACAATAATAACCACAAAAAATTGTTAAAAATGCATTTTCAGGTCGTGCTTTAGTGGCACTTGTTCATACTACTAATTGTTAGGATTGTCGAGATCACTATGCAATTTAGTGAAAAGTAAAGAGAAAGTGAAAGAAAACAAATAAATATATAGAATTTTCGTGATTCGACAATATGCATGCTTTAGTAGTGCTTTTACAAGGGCGTGCGTGGCTAATTTTACCGTGTCAAAAGTATATTGTCTCTAGTAGGGACATAACTATAATTTCTTATGTCCCTAAGGGGTAGCTCAATCTGCTGTGAGCTACACCTAATGAAACGAAAGTTATTAGTTTGACTCTCCACTCCTCTTTCTCTTGTGTGGACATGTAAAAAAAAAAAAAAATATAACTTCTTATTAGAATGGGCCAAAACATAAATAAATGGCCAAGTCTAATATTGATAGGCCTAATATATACACATAAATATTTTAGTTGTATATAAATTTGTAACTAAAAGGGGGGAGTGGGGCAACTGCCTTTACTGTCCCCCCTCTAATTAATTTAATCCTTGATCTCTGGCTAAAACCCTAACATGGTACACTGATATTCTCAATATACCCTTAATTACCTATGTCTCTTAACCTATTATTTGACTCTGTCATAACAAACTAAAATTAACCAGTATTACTTCCTAGCTCGTTCAAGAATATGAGCCACATCTCTCAACACTAGTACTGTTAATAATCATTCACAAAAGTGCATGCATAATCTTCTTTTGAATATATTGTGAAGAAAGTTATGTCCGAACACAAATATTATACACCTTTCTGTCTGTATCGTTGCTTGAGAATTGGAATGACTACCATTTTGCACAAGAAGTAAGACAAGACAACCACCAAGATAGTAAGAATGCCGAAGATAAGTCTTCCCAACAAATGGCTATGATCATTGTTTGGAGGCGGCGTCGACGGTGATGCCGGTGAAGGTGCTACAAATTAAAGGTTGTGCAGCTTCCATTGCAACTAGCTCTCTTGGTCTAAAAAGAAACTAAGTTTTGAATATGAACATATTCTTCGCCTTTGCATGAGATTGCTTCATTGAAGATCAGAAGAGAGTGGGGGGAATATGAATTAAGGACGTCGAGGTCGCATTTACAATTACATTATACAATTGCCGGCAGTCTGTTAATTAATCTGTTGTAACCGCACACAATAATGATGAACAGTATATGAGATCTAAAAGAGAGAGATCAAGAGAGAGAGACACACAGATTTAACGTGGTTCGGCAATTTGCCTACGTCCACAGAGAGGCGGCTATTATTCTGATGATAATCATAGGTTTACATCAATGATATATATATAGGGAAAGAATAAAACCCTAAACCCTATGGGCGTACGGAATCCGTACGGACAGGGACAAAAATTCCCCTATACCCCCGTACCAATAGACTCCCGCTCTACGCTCCCGTCTACTTGGCCCTTCCACTGGTGTTAATATAAGCCACTAACTCCAACATAATCAAAGCAAGGCTATATTTTTGCAGAGTCATTTTCCATGTCGCTTGTGACTTTGTCAGTTTGTCTTCTCTTGAGACGGCACATAAGCCAAAATAACATGTACATCTACGTCTACGTAAATTTGTGCATGTATACCTTTAGTTGCCAGAGGAGGCACTTAATCTCCATCTTCTACGAGTCTTTTTCTTCCATTTTTTTTTTAAAAATAAATAAATAAAGAGGGGTTGACAATGACACTCCAATACTGTGAGAAACAAAAATTAAAACGGAAAATAGATTAAAAAAATAATTTATCCAGTCTTAAGTTCACATTAATCAAAAGGTCGAAGAGAGAGTTGTCTTTGAAACGACACAGAAAAAAGTGCTTGTTACAAATGATATTAGAGGATCATCTTGTAATACCATGTGATGGTTTATTGTTAGCACCACATGACATTACTTTGACGAGAATGTCAGAGATTTAAGGGATGAAGTTTGTAACATCTCGTTCTATATTGGGAAGATGCGTAATCCACATAAAATGAGTGATTCATAAAGATATTCATGTATTGCTAAGAGCCTGTTTGAGATTGTGTTTAAGAATTATAACTTTAAAGCTTTTGACAAAAGTGCGCTTTAGTCATTTTTAGAGTAAAAAAAAAAAAAGCTTTTGAAATTTTTTACTAAACATGCGAACTTTTGTTTGGCATGACCTTTTAAGTATTTTTTAACTTCTAACTCTAACGCAATCTCAAACAGACCCTAATTTTTACTTTGCTTACCATATGAAACTGAATTTTATAAGTGATTTTAAGAAAACTCGAAATTGATTACTCTTTTTTTTAGGTAATAGAATAATCCATTGTATTTTAAATGCATGATTCGTACGTGCATGGTGTAAACTGTAAAGTAATATTTCATGACGAAGTAAACATTAATATTGGTGCTAGATTTTGGACCAGCTGGCTAACAATAATTAATTAATATCTGTTACTTTTTTTTTGACATGTCCACGTAAGGGTAAGGGGTAGGGAGATTCGAACTTGTGACCTCCGCTTCATAATACGTGATTCACAGTCGATTAAGCTACCTCTTGAGGACAATTAATATCTATTACTGATTTACTAGGCTTTGCACCCACAAGCTTGAATTCACTTCTTAATTAGAGAGAGAGAGAGAGAGAGTGCACTGAATTCTCTGTACCTTCTATGTTATGGGACGGAGTCAACCAGTTTAGAGTCACAGTACTGATATATTAATATTAGATCATAAAAAAAGGAATTGAATTGGACTGATTGCACCGTTTGATGCATTTTAGTAATTGTTTGACTTAATTTGAGTATATATGTATATCATCAAATACTCTTAACATAATTACCAAAGAATTTAATTTTATTAATCATTGTTCCACTTATTTATCGAATAATTTAACAATCACATATCTTAATTCTGGATGATTTTGTCGTGCTCTCCTGGATTATCAGGGTATGCAAGATTCCCACGAAAAAAAACACTAAAATACGTTTATAGGCAAACATTTGAATATAAAATTGCATATATATATAATATTATAAAATTTTGAGTATGGTGAAGGTTCCACCTAATAAAGTTGTCGTGCATGTTAAGAAGGTTAGAGATGGTGGAGGATACAATTAGGTGTGCCACATATATGATATTTTTCCATGTGATTTTGTGGGAATTGCTTTTAAAGCACGCCCATCACCTTGTGGGTGATCACGACGACCCAGGTCGGACTCTGTAACGATCTAAAAAAATTGTGCTATCATTTAATTTTATTTTTTTTTTGGGTTTGCTAGGGTTCTTAATTTTTGTAGTGTTTTTCTGACGTTCTTCCAGTTTTACGTAGAATATGATTTAAGAAAAAATAAAATTGTAGTAACTTTTTTTGCCAACAGATTAATTTGTATGAGTTAATAATTAGGTTCTAATGCTTTAAAACTTGTTTTTAGATTCAAAATTAAAACCTAAGGGTAGAAGGTTAACCCTTTAGGGATGATATCACCAAAAATAGATTTGATCATCATAAATTTGGTGCTAATGCCTAAAAAAACCGGTGATGAAGGCAACTACAATTTTATTTTTTCTTAAATCATATTTTACGTAAGACTGGGAGAACGACAGGAAAACACTACGGAAAGAACCCCTAGTATTTTCCTTTTTTTTTTTTATGGCGATACTGCATATGTGATTAACGTTTTTTTATATCATTATAAATGGTATTATAGCCAATTTGGTAACACCATGTATTACTGAAACACTACTGCATGACGTACCCTAACGATGAGGTTAGAAATTTGTAAGGGAGGAGATTTTTTCACCATAATCTCATATTGGAAAGATGAATAGCTTGCATAGAGTGAGTGATTTATGAAATATTCATAAGTACTAAGTTTCACATTGATTTCTTAATAGGTGAAGCTAAGTTTTGTAAGTGAAAAAAGTTTCAAATTAATTGACTAATCTTTTTAAAATGATATATACTATAAATATAGTAAACGTTTTCCCTGCGTCATTACAGCTAACTATGGCCTCCCAAAGCTAATTTATGACCTCCCAAACAGCTTCTAAGCTTTGGCTCTTCCACACACACAAAAAAAAACAAAAAACAAAAAAAAATTATAATTCTGCCTTTGATGAGGACCATAATTTCCCATAAACGAAACTTCCCATGAACACATGAACCTTTGACTAATACAATATTGCCCTGAAGGTGAAGGCACAATTCGGAAATCATTCATTTAATATAGGGATTGGAGCATGCTAGAATATCACATGATTCATTTTTGGAAGAGAAAAAAAAGAAAAGAAACAAAAAAAAAAAGTGAAGGTTAATGAACTCGAAGTGCTCGTTGAGGCTTGAGAAGCATCAAGAAGATAGGAAAAAAACAAATTGCTTTTGTGGGGGCAAGTTGTCTTATTAATTGAAGGTACACAAAGCCTAGAATGGTGGAGAAGATTTGGCAAGCTGTATCCTTCATGGATAAATATTTTTACTAAATTATGTTGGAAGGATTTTCTTTATTTAGCAGTACAAATTTAAAGTAAAAAATTTATCTCTCGTTTATTTAGCAGGGTGGTGAAAAAAAAAAAAAAAAAACCAAAAAAAGTTTCCAAATTTTAGGGAATTTTTTCATATTCATTACTAAAAGTATAAAGTTCTTACATCATAGAGCATAAAGTTTTAATAAATCATAAGCATTGCAAAGTCATAAAGACAAACATAAAACTTTGACATCCGCTAATTCATGTTCAAACTTCAGTTATAGAACATATATGTTCTAGATAAACATAAACTTAATTTAATACATAAGTAGCTCAAATTTCTAATTTTTATTTTTTTCGGCCATAAGAGTAAAACCCTCATACGGCACACCGATTATTCTCAACCTAAAGGTCAGGACAAAAACCTTCACCCCAAAAATCGTTTATGAAAGCAAATATAAGGAGAATTCAAAAAGTTCTAAAGGTTAGAAATTATTATTTGTTTTCTTTATTATGTAAGTTATACCTATAAATTCTATGGAGGTTGAACCACCTACAACTTACAAGTATACTATTTATAAGAAAATATAAAGTGTTATTTGAACTAAAATTCTTTATCGTTATTGGTTATAATAAAATTAATAAAAAATTACTTTGTCCATTGTTTATTTATTTATTTTTATATATGTTGTTTTGGAAAGCCATATATATATATATATATATATTTTGACATGTCCGCACAAGAGGGGGAGAGGGATTCAAACTAATGACATCTGCTTTATTAAGCGTAATAAAACGTAATTCTAACCGATTGAGTTACCTCTTGAAGACATATATATATATATATATATTTTTCTAATCTAAAGGCTAAAGCCATATTGTTTAAATGGAAAACAAATAGCATGAGCTACCGAATTGAATCTGCCAGATCTAAGAGAGCCTGCGTGGAGAACCGGTCCCACACAATTATGGATGCAAAAGGGTGGGGTCTCAAAAAATATCCAACGATGGTCGTGGCATCATGGGCAAAATCTGAGCCAAGATTAATTGCGGACCCAATAAACGTCTATCATCTTTGATATTTATCACAAGAATCCATCGTTTGCTACACTCATAAATGAGACACCAATAGATATATTTTCGATTACGAAATTCCGAGTAGACCCACAAAATATAAAAAAAAAATAAAAAATCTGCTATTGGAATAAAAAAAATATGATGATTTTATTGATTAAAGATAACGAGTATAAAACTCTTATATAGCAAAACAAAAATTTTTACAACACAAAGCTTAAAACTCTGCAAAAAAAATAAAAAATTATACTCACATGCTATGAGGTTACAAAGTTATAAATACAAACAAAAAATCTTATAATCAAGTGTTATCTATAACTTCAATATTTCGTTAACTCGTGTACAAATACAATTAAATAGCACATTTGCTCCGAGCAAGCTAGATTTAAGACATGGATAGCCAAATTTTCTAAAAAAATTCATTTAAACCGGCCGCGAGAGATAAAGTCTTACACCGTAATATATGGGCCGGGAGAAATAACCCCTCACACCTAATTATTCCTCATCGCTCATGACTGCAATTAATAATTAGTGAAATGATTAAGTAAAAAAATCGACTTATCAATTTAATTATTTAGTGGTTGGGAAATACACTTTTAATTATTTCACTCATTATAAATTGTCACATTAATTTCTACCAAAATTGTTATACCCCGAGTTTTTATAAAAAAATAAACAATTAATTATGATATGTAAATTTAATTATTTAATAACTAACGTGATATTACGTAAGTTTATAAATAATTTGCTTTAAAATCCATAAATTCTTAAGAAAAAAAAGTACATTGTACCCTAGGCCGATGTGACGCATCAGTCATTGTAAAAAAAAATCCAATTGAATGTAGTATAGTATGTAACTTTACACAGTTTTTAACAGTACTACTCTTAACGACCGATCAGATCCGAATGTGCACAACAAAACTTTATAGCCACCGACTCACCAAGCCTCTGCTCAATGAACATGCATTTGGGTGGAGTAGGTTTTGAATGGGATAGCTCAATAATTGATGGAGTATATGTGACAAATATAAATGGAATAATATTAGAAATCACATTTTTATTTTATTATTATCTTATCTCACTGCCCTAAGAGTGTTAATTAACTATTGTTAAACAAAAATGTAAAAACTAATTGAAATTACAACATCAGCTGGATCAGCAAGGTGGGGATTAAATTACATGGAATCTTGATGCTTTGCTAAGTAATATAAAAACTGGCATTACTCACAACGTCAGTTCATCAAGTGAAAAATAAAAGATGGCCAGAGGATTTGGCTAGTTCTAGCCTCTAATTACAAAGCCCTTTCAGACACAGATTCTCAATACAATCAGAAAATTAAAAGCACCCATCCACCATCTGCAATCCGTATCTACCACCATTTATTCATAGAGGCTTCATACAATGTTTTGAGGGCCTCTTTAGCCCCACATAACCACTTCGTTTTTGATAAGCCGAAACATCATTGAAAGTGCAAAGGCCAAGTACACTGAGATTGAGATCAAGATTGAGATTATACAGTACTTTCAGTTTGGTGTTTGCTTGCAATCAGCAGAAAGGAGTGAAAACAAATGGAGGTGACTGCATGTCAAAAGATGCAATGAGAACTGTCATAAACTCAATTTTTTTTTTACATGATCGGTAATCAAGTGGTGAGCTCAAACTAACAGAGCAACACAATGTAACCGAGTGAACAAAATACAAATGCCCTAGGAGTTAAGAAAGTGTATAAATAATAAAAGAAAATTTTCTTCAGTTTGTAATTTACAATGTCACAGATCCCTTCTGCATAAGGGGCAGGAACCATGCCTAAGGAGCCACCTATCTATGCAAGGTAGGTGAAACATATGATGGCAATGAGGCAAGCATCTAACTGTCTCTCCGAGCTGAAAGTCCTGAATATGCAGAAATTCACAATATCGATTAGATAAGAATGTTTCACATGTTGTCTATGAGAAAGTAAACAATAGATAGAAGAAAAGAAAATTGAAAATTATAGCTGAACCTGAAGGCACACCGAACAGGAGACCTCCTCTCCAGAAGCATCTACGTTGTTATTGTTTGTAATTATGATCTTTGGGATCCTTTCAACTGAATCTCCTGGCAAACCCTTGGCTCCGCCAGTGTCAAAGATGTTTTGGATTTCATCAAAGCTTGTTTCAACAGCACCCATCTGATTAAGCACAAAGAAATTGTAAGCAAATGAGAACATTTCTGCATAATCCACCAAGGAGTACTACTATTTAGTATTTGCACTGCATCATTACCTGACTTTGCACTGCACTTAACATGGCTGGACCGATCCGCTCGCGGACAAGTCTCCCGCTTAGAAGGCTTGCAATGACATCAATCTGTACAATTTATATGGAATCATGAATTGGGTACTTGGGGTTAAAATTTGCAACTCAATTGAAGCTTTGGAAAGAAAATATGAACAAACAAATCTCTAATTCTTTCTTGGTCTAAACCAACAACATTTAGTATGGGAGCAAAATTGCTCACCAAGTAGAGGAGACACCCAATGCCGGATTCATCTGATTGCCAAAGAACAAGAGAGGATTCAAAGACTTCAATGGAGAAAACAGCTCCAGAAATTGCTCCAACGGCAGCCCCTCTAACAAAGCCGCTTTCGGTCTCTTGGCCTATCAAAGCTCCAGTCATAGCTCCTAGCAAGGTGCCCACTGCCAACACAAACGTCATTTCCTTCAGCATCAATCTTTGGAAAAGTAGTAGTATTCAGAAATGAAGGCGCTGTATGTCTTCATTCGTTAAGGGAAACATACAAGATTACACGTAATTCTGGATGTATATTTTACAAGATTATGGACAACAAATCCCACACCCCTTTGTCTACATGCTTATCTTGTTGTCTCTTCGATTGTAAAGAATCCAACCAAAAATTATTATGTACCCCACATATCATTATCCCCAAAAAGCTCATTTCTGTCTTCAATAAATTCTGATCAATTTTAGTTTTAAAATTCAATTGTCTAAAGGAAGCAAACCCCAAAAGAAGAAGAAGTTGATGAAGAAGAAGAAACAAGCAGATTTACCATGGTAATAGGGATCAATAGACCAAGACAAAGACCAAAAATCCAATTTATTGCAAGACCCATCTCAGAAAACAAAATCAGATCAACAATCAAATGCCCAATTCATGGGCATAAACCATGTAGAACATGCTGCTCAAGAAAACAATAAGAGAGATCGAAAAAGGAAGAGACAAACCAACCTAATGCAAAGAAGAAGGTGAAGATCGCAGAGAAGATGTTCCCAATAACCGCAGACAACGCGAAATGGAAGGTTTCTCTAACTCTTTCAAAGAAATTCACAAACAGAGACGATGAAGAGGAGGCTAAGACAGATGGGTGGGAAATAAAATCCATTGCCCGGGTCATCAGGATTTGTACAAAAATAAAGCTTTTACACATCTCAAGCTGTGTCTTCTCTTCCTTTGTCTTAAAGATTTGCTCCAAAGGACTAATATAAATAATAAAAGAAGAGATGGGTATGCTTAGTCCCTAAGAGAAAAGAGAAATATTGGAAAGAGACTACAACATCAACCACCTTGCATTTAAAGCTTTGTTATTGTTTTCCTTCATGCAACTCTCTCTCTCTCTCTCTCTCTCTCTCTCTCTCTCTAACTGCTTTCTACCAAAGTTCCCATTTTTCTTCTTCTTACAACTTTTATCAATTTTCGTGGTCAAAGACACGGTAGGGGAAATATGAAGCTTCTTTTGAGTCTCGAGTATTCGATGTGTTCTTCAGGATCAGGGAATCGTTCGTCCACAAATAATAACAAGCAAATTGTTGCTTTTTTTGTCTCCCACAATGGAGAGAGAGAGTCAAGGGGGGAAGGGTACAAGTGGTACGACCTTGTGTTTTTACTCTTTTTTTTTTTCTTCTTCCTTTTTCTTTCGTCGTTTAATGTTTATGGTCTACTGTCTTAAATTTCAACACGTCAGTGAGAAATATCTCCTACGTGTAGGTGGCGTTGGGGCCTCATTCCACGTCGACCCATGCTTTTGATATCAGAGTGTAGTGGTTGGATAGCTCTATTTCCCCACCACTTCAAAATTAATAATAATAAAAACTTGGCAAATAAGTTTTGTGTGGGTGTGTGTGTGTTTTTTTTAGCAACATCCAACCAAGAAAAAATTATAAGTTTGTATGATATGTTTTAAGTGATTTGATTTTTATTAATTTTTAAATAATTAACTTGTGACGCTATTTTAAACACATCACGTCAATTGATAAGTCACACGCAACAAAAGAGGGGTTGGCCGGAAGCCCCTCATGGTATATATGAAGGCGATGAGACTAATGAAGGGGTGCACATGCGTGGCAGAGAAAAGTGGGCAGGCGGTGTTAGTGCCTGATAGATCTAGCTTCCTTCTTCTCACAGAAAGAGGACAAAAAAAAGTATGACAAAAGAGGAAAAAAGATGAAAGAATGCAGAGGAAGAGAGGGGAGAGAGCCTGTCTCTTCTCCTGTCTCCTTCACTAATAGGGTTTCAGAAGGGAAAAGTTTGTGTTGGAAGGGTGCGACTTGAGAATGAGAAAGAGAAAGCACACTTCTTTTTTGATTGAAAAGGCAATTACTTGACTATCTTATGTAACAAGTCTAAATGGATTGAGATTGCATTTGGCATTACAGGCTAAAAAGTTAAAAAGTGTACTTTCAAATAAAATCACAAAAAGCATTTCGTTGGGAGTGCATTTCAAGATTGTTTGAGATTTTGAAGAAAAAAAGAATGCACGTTTTCAAACTACAAGCAACGTGTTTTTAAAAACTTCTAATTTTAAAAATTGAACTACAATTTTATCAAACATTCAAGAGTATTTTTAAAATTATGTTTTCATTAACTATGTCTTTAAATTGCAAATAGACACTGAATTATAATTGGTTGGCTGTGCTCTTTTGTGGAAGGATTTTGATGATGTCTAAGGTATACTTTATATTTCATATTTTTGGATAATATCATTGAGTGATTTCCAGAATAATAAAATATTTCAATATAAGCAATGATCTTAGAGCCTAATAATATTTGTTTTCTAATTTAATAGGAGTCATCAACTCTTAACCAAACAATTTGGAGGAGATGAGTTAAATCTCTCTCTCTCTCTCTCTCTCTCTCTCTCTCTCGTTAAGCTTAAGTTACAATTAGCAACAGGAGCTTGAGATCAATTTAAGAAGTTGAATTCAGCTTCAAATCTTTCAATTACTGACATGTTTATTATAAAATTCGTGTTAAAATATTAATTAAATGATTAACTTGTTTGGATAATCATTTATTTGACATAGGTAATATCATAATAAGCTCCAAAAGTTATCCCCTATTTTATTTCACTTGAGTCCATATCTAACGAGGACTGTTAAAATATCAATTAACTTATTAAATTCACATTAGACAATCTTCATGTAATTAGGTAAACACCATGACATAAGTTTGACTCATCTCATAATAAGAATCATCATGCCTAGTTAGAATAAATCACATTAAATCTCATTGATGTCCTTATAGAGTCGAATCTTCAACCACCATGGCAATTCAAGCTCAATGAGTCCAACCAAAAAGAGCAAAAGAAATCTGAAGGAAAAATGAATGAAGAAACGTAGTGAACAAGTGCGAAAAAATTCCAACAAAATAGTCAATATAATTAGCAAAACAGTCAATTTGTACGTGGTAACATGCACGCATCATTCAGTATCGGGATAAGTATGCAATCAACATCATTCAGAATTGGTATAAGCGATCAACGCAACATTCTACCTTTTTATTTATTCACTGCTGACCGGAGATTCAGCTATTTCTAGCTCAACATACAATAAGGGAAAGAAAAACCAAAAGGAAAAAGTAAATACTAATAATAGTAAATTTTGGAAAAAGTGCCAACTTTTCTATTTATCTTTAGATTAATCTTATTTATAAATAAATAAATAAATTGATTGAGTATACCATATTAGCTGACCATGCTGAAAAAAATGATGAGAAAAATGCAACATAGCGTTTTTATATTGGACATAAATTTCTTTCAAATCAATCTGCAAGAAATATCCTCTTACCTATTTAAAATACTATCAAATATCTATAAACATTTAAAACACACGTTAAATTCTTTTGACAAAGTTTTCCTTCAAACTGGGTTGAACGAATTTTTTTCAACCTAATTTATAAAAGTGACATGTATTCCTTGAATATGTGAGATGCACATTTTTTTTAATAGCATGGACAAATTGGAATAAATTTTATTAAAAACTCATATGCATCTCACATGTTATTAAAAAAAAGATATACATGTCACTTTTATAGACTATGTTAAAGAAAATCCCCTCAACTCAGTTTGAAGGAAAACTTTGTCCAAATGTTTATAGACACTTGAGAATATTTTAAGGATAAAGTTTTCCTCCAAACTGAGTTGGAGGAATTTCCATCAACCTAGTCTATAAAAGTGACATATGTTCATTTTTAATGACATATGAGATGCACATGGGTTTTTAATAAAATTTATTTCAACTTTGTCCTTACTACTAAAAAAATATGTGCATCTTACATGTTCAATGGACATATATCACTTTTATAGACTAGATTGAAAAAATTCTTCAAACCCAGTTTGGAGGAAAACTGTTTATATTTTAAAGAACAAAGTTTTCCTCCAAACTAGGTTGGAGAAATTTCCTTCAACCTAGTCTATAAAAATGACATGTGTCATTTGAACATGTGAGATGCACATGTTTTTTTAATTGTAGGGACAAATTTGGAATAAATTTATTAAAAACTCATATGCATCTCACATGTTATTAAAAAAATAGACACATGTCATTTTTATATACTAGGTTGAAAGAAATTCTTCCGACCCAGTTTGGAGGAAAATTTTGCCCTATTTTAAATGAATTGAAAGATAATTTATTCATACTAATTTAGAATGGGAGCCCCTACTATACGGTCAATCTGCAAAAGTGATGTTTTGCAGCATCCAGTCATTTGTTGACACATCAGCCATCTTATTTTGTTAAAATAAAATAAAAACATCGTATAATAGCATATACCCAACCAAACCACCAGCCCCGGCGCCAGCAAACCCAAAACCAAACAACTGGCGCCGGATAGCATCTCTCCCCCAAATTTCGCCTACCCCTCGGTCCCCTCCCTCCCACCACCACAACCGGCCACAAAAAATTTAGCCCATAATTTCTATTGCAAAACAAACACCCATTTGGTTGTAGCTAAACAAAACGAAAATCAACCAAAAAGACAAAAAAATCAAACCAAAATAAAACCCACCGCCAGCCATCTTTTCTTCATTTTTCCCCCCTCTCCTACCAACCACGACCACCACACCGGCGAAGCCCACCCACCACCGGCCAACATCCCAAACCCTCTTTTCTCCTTTTCTTTCTCCCAAACCCAGCATCGCCAAACTCAACAAAACAAATCCGACAAAACCCGACGAAACCCAACCTCAAAATCAGATTCTAATGCCTCAAAACTCGATTCTAATGCCTCAAAAGTCATTTCTAATGCCTCAAAACTCAATTTTGGATTCAAAACTAAATCCTAGAGGGGAAGGTTAACCCTTTAGGGGGAAGGTTAATTCACTTCTAATGCCGCATGCTGTGACCCAGAGCATCTCTCTGCGTCTCTCTTTCTCTCAGAGCATCTCTCTTTCTTTGTTAAGGGAGAGGAGTTTTTTTTTTGTAGCAAAAGGGGAGGAGTTGTCGGCATGAAGAAGAAGAAGAAGGGCTGGTGATGTGGTTGTCGGCACGAAGAAGAAGAAATTCTAGTGTTTTAGGTTGTAGATTAATTTTATGCATTTTTTGTGCTTTAAGTGATGTGGCTTTTTTCTATTGGTGGCTGCAAAATAACATTTTTGCAGACCGACCGTATAAGAGGTTTTCCTTAAACAAATTAATATCCATTAATATCAGGGTAGGTAATAATGAATAAAGACGTGTACCTTCAATTTTCAATATTCAATATTCAAATTTCAGATTGCGGTGTTGACTGGAAACGTGTGTTTAAAAAGTATACCAATATATATATATATATATATATGTAGGAGGACAAAGAAAATTTTGTGAAGAGCATTATAAATATGGTGGCTTAAGGTTACCGATTATTAATTAAGCAACTAAGCCATGCACGACTTTTCCATCTATGCCGAACTTTCCTACTTCAAATTTTACCGATTATTCAAGCCCGCCGCATGACTTTTCCATATGTTTAATTTCCTACGTCATAATGGATACTTTCCTACGTCATAGTCCTGATCATTATGTTTGGACAGAACAACATTTCTTATCATCAGCAGAAATATATTAAGATAGAAGGCATAATATAAATGAAAAATATAAGATAAGTTTCAGTTAATTTATTTGAACTTTCAACCATTTTGTAATTATGTTGAAAAATATATTAAATGAAGTTTAAGAGAGTTGAATGAAGTTTTCCCAAAAATATGTTAAGATTGAAGATTAAGTTAATATAAATATAAATATTTAATAAAATTTGTATTCATTTAGTATTAAGAAAAATTATATAAAAGAAAAGACTAAACAATTATTTCTTTATATAATTACAGCCACACATCATTTTATACAATGAATAATTTGANTCTGTGTATATGGAATTAGTAGTCATATGGGAATAAACTACTCCCAATAATAGAATGTTACCAAATAAAGGACTAACTAACACTAGTATTAGCTTTTGTCCAATCCAATGGCCTAATCCGTGAACCAAACGTGGCAACATATAGAGTTTATGAGATAAAACATTAATTCCAAAACAGATGGGAAGCCACGGCCTAGGCTGGTTCTTGTGCTCATCTTTGTACTCAATCATGAGTCATGACATTTGCTTCAATATCATGTTAGGTTATCATGTATCTATATAAAATAATAATAATAATTTAATCATTTTAATTAATATTCTAATATGTACCTAAGATTATTTTTCTTCTATCATTTTTGCTATACCAACCGCTCATAAAATAGAACCAAAAAAGTGGCTATTTCCTAAAGATTAAGTTGTTGCCTTCACTCAAGGAACCATAAACCAAAATTTAAAGTTTTATTACAATGATATCTCATTTTGCTGACATATGAAAGTATCAATCAGCTCTTCAGTTAGTCATTATTAAAAAAAAAATCAATGTTTAATTAGCACTATTATATCAACAAAATGAGATAATAATAAAACAAAAATGTAATTTAAGCCATTATTCCTTAATTATATTGCATAATGCAGCTACCAAAGATAAGGTGAGCTAACGGCTAATCTCCCTCAAAGGCTGAGAATAAGAAAGATGAACAAAAATCTAGCCCTAACAACCCAAGATTTTGTGATCGAATCCTGCTTAATTTCTAATGTCGATCTCATGGGGGAACTTTCAAGATGAGCATTTCTTTTTTTTTCTCCCGTCTTATTGGTGGTTAAGCTAAACACTTACCTAAAAACTAATGGTTGAAAACTTTGTGATCGGATTAGTCAACTGATACAGTATATAAGGCAGATCGAGGGTTCAACCTTCGATTTCCTTCGAAAGTTTAAGGCAATAAACAAATTAAGTGATCAAGTCAACGACTAAATTCAAGTCATGATGAATTATTATTGTCCTAAAAAGTTAAGTCCATAATATATATATAAAATTAATGTTATAACCATTAACAAACATAATGTATAAATAAATTATTGTATCCTCCCTCTCTCTATCCCTTATGTAGTAATGTTTGGTGCCAATGAATTTAATCATCTTGTTAGAAGCTTTTGGGATAGGTGGAGCAGTGATTTTAAGTTCGAACTATATTTTCATAATTCATCTATTATTTTAAAATAAATATTTAACGTGTTAGCATGTTGGGTATCATTTTTTCAAGATGATTTTGAGATCACATGTGAGGAAAATGTTAAAATATTAACTAAATGATTAAATTTGTCATTTTCTAACCAATTAACATCATGGATGAATAGAGGCATAATCACCCTTAGACACGGGCAGTAGCCCCTCAAAAGCATTTTTTTTAGTTTCCCCCACCTGAAATTCTAGTTCCACCCCGGGGATCAAGTAATATATTTTGTGAGCCAAGAAGAAAATTATAAAGTCATCACTAAAGAACGAAATCCTATCATTTCACTTTAAATGAAAATTATGTATTTTACAATCAAAATTTTATTTTATTACATCTAACGATAACGATGTATATGGTGCCACGTCGGCATACATGATATCATATCCTTCAAAATTTTAAATTTAAATCTATAAATTTAATTTACACAACAAAATAAATCATCTTTATTTTTGTTGGAATTAAGATAAATTAAGAAAATTCTGATCCAATCACGAAAGGCGGTTCAACAAATGGCCCAAGACCCCGAGGCTATACCTATTCAACTCAGGAAGTAGTTTGACAACTCAACCCATCTTGGCCCTAAACAACGTTAGTCCATTGGCCAATTTGGCCTAAACCATACCGTGCGTGGCCTCATATATCGTGGCTGAATTGAGTTGAATTTTGGGTTTTGAGACTAACTTGTTTATGTGGGCTTTATTCGAGCTGAGTTCAAGTTAGAGCTGGACTGAAAAATGCATGTCCGAACTTGGCTCACTAGAAGCTTAGCTTGAGCTTAAGCTTGTCGAAAAAGCTATTTGAGCTTAGTTGGATAAACGTCACATAAATTATTATGTCAATTTATGTTGTGCGACAGTTTATATTTTAATAATTAAAATAACAATAAACTATTATGCCAATTCATAACATCCTCGTAAACATTCACATGATTCGTTACAAGATTGTAAATTTAGTGAGCTGTATCCGATTTCTTGGCCAGTACCTCCACCTTTCCTTTCACTTCATTGATACTTACGAAAAAAAAAAAAGAGAGAGAGAAAAGAGAACACTTGTTACGTAAAATTGCAGATAATCATCTTTTAGATTTTATTTAAATATTGTAAATAGCGTTATAATAAAATTTTAAGGTTTTAATGAAATAAATAAATTCAGACAAAAATTAAGGAGAGGTAGTGAGACAAAGAGAGTGGCGCGTAAGGAATAGAGGAAAGTGAGACAAAAGATAGTCATAGAGAAATTAGAGACTTTAAAAGGATATAGTTGAAAAGGGAATATTAATAATTAACAAAATAGATACTTTAAGCCTTTGATTAAAAATGTCTACAAAATTTAAAACGGAACCCGATTAAAATATGAAAAAAGTTTGGTAATTTTTTGTAAAATTAATTGCTAAAATATTCAAAGTTATGTCTTTAAATATTCTACAAAATTATAAATTTTTTTGTTTGAAAAAATATTTTAATGTGACATTCTCATGGAATCTATATTTGAGAAGGCGTGTTCCCCGTGTACACCTTACCAAAAATGCAACGCTTTAATTATAAAAATAAAATAAAAAGGAACAAAAAAGCGTTAATGTAGCCATCATAATAGAAGAGACAATTTGATCGGAGTGGCCGCGTGACTAGGATGGTTATGATTTGATAACCATTTAATCGCATGCGGCTATCTTGAGTCTTCGATCAGGACAATGGTTAATACGGAAAAGTGGCCCCACTCTAGATTATTTATTCTTCTTTAAAATAATAAATTAGCTTAAATGGGTGCAAAATTAAGCATACATTTTGTTAAACATTTGTTTAAAAAAAATAAAAAGATAATTTGACAAATATTTTTTATATTTTGATTAATTTATTAATATATTTATTTTTAGCCAAAAAACTCTTAACTGAATACCGAATAATATCGTTTACAAAAAAAAAAAAAAGAATACCGAATAATATCCGGATCAAAAGAATCATAGAATACTGCAAATGCACGTGTCAAAGTCCACGTATATACCAAAATAAAAGCGAATCGCCATCGGTCTACCTCGCAAGGAAGATAACCACAACATTTCAGACTACTCCCAGCTACGTACCATCGCTCGCAATATACAGACAAATCACCTTAACGTCAAACTCCACTTTCCCACCATCTACACCGGCCCTTCTCTCTCGCTCTCTCTCTCTCCAACCCCGAACTCCCATTTTTCCAAATCAGAACCCTAACTATCTCTAGCTTGTTAGCTTGCTCTCTTTCTAGAACGTTATAGCTGTAGATCTCACTATCTTTCGATAGACCGATCTTCACTCTGCTAAGCAGCTCGAAGCTCCGATCGTCACCATGGGTAATCTTATTGTATACATGAATTCGATCCTTCTTTTTCTTTGTATTTTGATGGTTTGGATTTGTGCGTTTCGGTTGCTTTCAAATCTGCTTTTGTTGTTTTCATTTTGATGTGTTTGGTGGATCACAGCTAGTGAGAACCCGTTCAAGAGCATATTGAAGACGCTCGAGAAACCAGACGGTGGTGAATTCGGCAAGTACTACAGCTTGCCAGCTCTCAACGATCCTAGAATTGGTTAGTAGTTGTGATTTTCTACTGGTTTCGATTTGGTTGCTTAGAAAATTGGTGCGGAGTGTAACGATAAGAAAGAAAAACCAAAATATTTTGTATTGTGGTATTCTTAGGCCAAACTAATCAATTGGACTCTTAACTTTATTAGAAGCTTTTGTTTTCTCGGTTCTCAATAATGAAATAGGAGAAGACTTTTGTAAAGTCCTTAACGTTGATCAAAGATTGGAGTTGATTGTTTAATTCCTCGTGCAGAGTAGATAAATTAGAACTGATTACGTTAATATGTAACTTTAATAGATGTTATTGATGATATAAAAACTTATAAGTTTGATTGCTTTTTGTGTAAACATCATATATTTAACGACTTATGAGACAACGAGTCTTAATCTTTGTTTACTGTTAATTGGTTATGTTCGTATGATTTTCTTTTTCTTCTTTAAGGAGTGTTTTTTCATGCAGAATTTTAGGATTTTGATGGTGGAATTGACGTTTGTGTTGCAGATAAGCTTCCTTACACTATTAGGATACTTCTGGAATCGGCAATTCGTAACTGTGATGAGTTTCAGGTTAAGAGTAAGGATGTTGAGAAGATCATTGATTGGGAGAACACCTCTCCCAAACAAGTGGAAATTCCATTCAAGCCTGCAAGAGTGCTTCTGCAGGTGAGCTACTGAGTAGACGTTCAATCTTCTCGTGTGAGATTTTCTGAAATGTTATCTATGGAAGGTTAAAATCATTGTGATGTAACTCTTGTTCTCAGGATTTCACTGGGGTACCTGCTGTTGTTGATCTTGCTTGTATGCGAGATGCTATGAACAAGCTTGGTGGAGATTCTAATAAAATTAACCCTTTGGTAAGTTGACCCATGGATAGATTCAGATCAGCATTCCTAGTTCTCTGTTTGTTTGCCATTTCCTTTTTTTTTTTTTTTTTTATAAAATTTATTATTATTATTTTTTTTATTGCTTATCCAAAAAAAAATTGATATTATTTTTTTTCTTTTTCCTCTTCACTTTAATGCTCATGGAAATGGTAATGTGAATTTCATAAATGCAGGTTCCTGTTGATCTTGTCATTGATCACTCGGTTCAGGTTGATGTGGCAAGATCAGAAAATGCAGTTCAGGTAAATATGGAATTTGAATTCCGGCGCAACAAAGAAAGGTTTGGTTTTCTCAAATGGGGATCAAATGCCTTCCATAATATGCTCGTTGTTCCTCCTGGATCAGGGATAGTGCATCAGGTAATTGCATCATTTAGGAATTGCATTTTGTACCTTTTTACAAAAGATAAAAAATAAAAAATTTATGCCTTCTTTTGTGATTAGTGATTGCTTAGGTTTGTGAGGACTAGTTTGGTTTGGTCCCTTTCTGCAATTCCACTTACCTCTATGAATGAGGTGTCTGATGTTGATTTACAGGTCAATCTAGAATACCTTGGCAGAGTTGTCTTCAACACAAATGGCGTGCTTTACCCTGATAGTGTTGTTGGAACAGATTCACATACAACTATGATAGATGGATTGGGTGTTGCTGGATGGGGGGTTGGTGGGATAGAAGCAGAAGCTGCAATGCTTGGCCAGGTAAAACTGTTTGCTTATGGAATGCTGTATCCAGTTATTGGGATTAGAGAATGTAATGTTACTTTAATCAAGTACTTAACTGACACAAATGCATTACTTGCTGCGTTACTCTTGTAGATTATTGACATTTTCGTTGCATATATTGAAATAATTTATGAGTATGCATGTATATTTGCATTGCAAATAATTGAATTTTGTTTTAACTGCACTACTTCCAAAGTTTCTTGTCAAGAAATACTTTTGTTTTTGTTTTTAGAAGTGTTTCTTCTCCAAAAATGCTTATTTTACTTTTTTCATTTGTATGCAGCCCATGAGCATGGTTCTACCTGGTGTGGTGGGGTTTAAATTATTAGGAAAACTGAGAGATGGTGTGACAGCTACCGACCTGGTTTTGACTGCAACTCAAATGCTAAGGAAGCATGGAGTAGTTGGCAAGTTTGTGGAATTCTATGGTAAATCCATCGATACAATCATGTATTCATGTTAATCTGTTATTTTAACATTTTTGGTAGTCATTTTTGTCTTCTTTCCTAATCTATCTAACATTAGATGTTGGTCTTTACTCTGTTAAACAGGGGAAGGCATGCGTGAATTGTCATTAGCAGACCGTGCCACTATTGCCAACATGTCTCCTGAGTACGGTGCAACCATGGGCTTCTTTCCTGTTGATCATGTCACTCTGCAATATCTGAAGCTAACTGGCAGAACTGATGACACTGTAAGCCATTGTTTTATCACTTTAATTGTTTTATTTTTCAACATAAACTGACTTGTAATTTGCATGCAGATTGCTGTGATAGAGTCCTATTTACGAGCTAATAATATGTTTGTGGACTACACTGAGGCAAGTTATGCATACATCTTACTTAGATGCTACATTTATGCGACATAAATGATGATATGGATTTCTGACTGTTAATTTGCTTCCTGAACTCAGCCCCAAGTCGATAGAGTTTACTCCTCTTATCTAGAGCTTCATCTTGAAGATGTTGAACCTTGTGTATCTGGTCCAAAGAGGTACATTTTTCAAAATATGTTTTTGGCTGTCAGTCACACCCTTGATATGAACACTCTTATTTTCAATCTTCCATGATGTGCCTCTCAGAATCAGATTCTCTGCAGGCCACATGATCGAGTTCCTCTGAAAGAGATGAAAGTGGATTGGCATGCATGCCTGGATAATAAAGTTGGTTTTAAGGTGAGATTTTCAAACTTTTTGCAAATTGTGGTTAATTGTTTGGGTTGCTTGAGAACCATACAGCTGCCTCTGCATGGCTGCATGCAGTGGCAGATCCAAACATTTTATAATGTAGGGGCCCTAAAAAAAAAAAAATTCATCCTAAAAATTTGCTTCACCGTAAAAATTTGGTAATTCAAACAATATATGCATCACAAAAAAAAACCTATAAAAGTTCATTAATATGTGTTCAAATTGATATGCATCACAAAAAAAAATCTATAATAGTTCATAAATATGTGCTCAAATTGATATATTAGAAATGTAACATGTCGGCACTATATAAAAAAGACAGAAAATACAAAAAATGTCTAGAACTGCACTTTATGGTCTTTTAGAAGTACAAAATATCAAGTATCAAATTTAAATCAAAGCTCTCAGCAATTTCCCTTACTATATAGAGAACTAGGCTATTTGCAAGAAAATCATCCTCCATTTTGTTGCGCAGTCGTGTTTTAACAATTTTCATTGCTGAAAATACTTGTTCGATAGTAGCCGTAGACACTGGAAGAGTCAATATAAGATGTGAGAGCCAACAAAAACTTTTCTTTGATTTTTATTATTATTATTTTTTTAATGGAGGGCCAGCCAGCCAGCTATGCTCCCACTCACTTTTTTTTTTTTTTACACTCATTGCCGCCCAGCACATGCTCCCACAGTCCCACTCATATAATTTTTTTTTTTTAAACTCTTGGGTCCAGGCTCCGCCACCGGTTGCATGGGACCACTCAAAATGTTATTCCAGAATACTTTTCTGGCACTGCCAAACATTTTGTTGGGAGAGTAAAAATTAGAACATTAAAGGCAAATATCATTCAGCATTGATGGAAGCTTAAAAAAAATCCACATTATGTCCATTGATTCAAAAGCTTATATATTAAGGATGCGAAAAGCATATAAGAGAAAGATGAGAAAATGAGTGGGACCAACAGTAACTTGATGATGAATATCATTAAAACAATAACAGTTTACGAATGGGCGGTTTAGGATATCACTTCCATATTATGCTGGGTCATCATGGAATGCTCTTACTTTTGCCTCAAAATGGTTTGTCATGTTTCTAGACTCACTGCAAAAATTTTTTAAAATTAGGACAGTTTTCCTCCAAATTAGGCTAGAGGAACTTCTTTCATTCTAGTCTATAAAATTGCCATGTGTTCCGTGAACATATGAAATGTATGTGTTTTTTTAATAATAGTAACTGGGTTGGAGGAAATTCTATTAAAAAATCATGTGCTTTTCACATGTTATTAAAAAAACATATGCTTCTTACTTTCTAAAGGACACATGGCAATTTTATATACTGAGTTGGAGGAAAATTTTCCAACCTACTTTGAAGGAAAACTTCATCCTTAACATGTATGAGGGAAAAGCAGCAGGGGAGGGCTTGATCCGTCCACCAACCCTAAAAAGTTGTGATTTATTCTCTACTTTTCAATTTCACTGCACAACCCATAAGGATGCTGTCAATGATTTCTTTCCTCAGTGTCGTACTTTTGACTTTGTGCTTGCTTCTATGTGCGTGTGTGCTTTCATTGCTTTCTTATTCCTGCTGTCTGTGATGAATTAGGTATTTGTACGTGCACTTATTTGAGTGAGTCAGCCACATGACTGATTGTAAAAGTTCATGACTGGTGATTAATATAGCGGCCATCACTCATCTCCCCCCTCCCTCCTTTCTTTGTGCTTACCTATCTTTCATGGTATACCAGGGTTTTGCTGTACCAAAGGAATCTCAGAATAAGGTTGCAGAGTTCTCATTTCACGGGACCCCAGTGCAGCTTAGGCATGGGGATGTTGTTATAGCTGCTATCACTAGTTGCACAAATACCTCAAATCCTAGTGTAATGCTCGGAGCTGCACTGGTTGCGAAGAAAGCCTGTGAACTTGGATTGGAGGTTAGATGTCTATGCTTCATTTTTTTAATGTATACTAATTGTCCTGATAAGTGATAAGCAAAGAAAGTATGCAAGCTCCAATAAGAAGATCAGTCTCTAGAGATACCATGATGTTGCAGTTAATAAGTTTTGTGCTAGATGAATTGCATTAGGAAGCACTGGTGTTGGACAGTCTAAGCTATATGCTAAAAGAAGCCATAAATCTATTTGGACTACCATGTGACTAATGATGTTGGTTGAAATATTTGGTTTTGTCTGTTTTGTTGTTCTATCTTATACATGGAGTTTTGCATTTAAGATAATTTTGAGAAATTGTTGTAGGAAACGTGATGATTATTTAAGTGTTCTTATTATCAATTGTTTTGAACTTACATATGGGGATATATCTTTTATCAGGTGAAGCCATGGATTAAGACCAGTCTTGCTCCGGGTTCTGGTGTTGTAACCAAATACTTGCAAACGAGGTACTTCTTGGGGATTTAAAATACCGTATTCAGTATACATAAACACATGTATGCATAATTCCCGAGTCATGTTGTGTCTGCAGTGGCTTGCAGAAGTTCTTGAATCACCTAGGGTTTAATATAGTTGGGTATGGTTGCACAACCTGCATTGGGAATTCAGGAGATCTTGATGAGGCTGTGGCATCAGCAATTACAGAAAATGGTAGATACTTTCTTTTTACTTGGTGCTTGTTTGGATGCTATTCATGAGAGTTTGGAGTAACAAAGTTTCTGATCTTGTGCATATTTCCAGATATTGTGGCCGCAGCTGTATTGTCTGGAAATAGGAATTTTGAGGGCCGTGTGCATCCCTTAACAAGGGCCAATTATCTTGCTTCTCCTCCCCTTGTGGTTGCCTATGCTCTTGCTGGGACGGTATGTTGCTTTTATCATTGCAAACCCATGCAAGTGGGAAGTATATCTCTCATTTGGGGACACTTGTGCAGGTGGATATCGACTTTGAAACAGAACCAATTGGGTTGGGGAAAGATGGAAAGAAGATATTTTTCAGGGACATTTGGCCATCAAATGAAGAAGTAGCAAATGTGAGCTGCTCAACCTGCTTAAGTATGACTTTTTCATTCAGATTAAAAGGTTTTAAACATTCTCATTTTTCTTCTTTTTTGATCTTTCATTAGGTTGTGCAATCAAGCGTGCTGCCTCATATGTTTAGGGCTACGTATGAAGCAATCACCAAGGGAAATCCTATGTGGAATCAATTATCTGTACCTTCTGGCACTCTCTATGCCTGGGACCCAACATCAACTTACATACATGACCCCCCCTATTTTAAAGATATGAGCATGTCTCCTCCAGGCCTTCATGGTGTGACGAATGCGTACTGCTTGCTCAACTTTGGTGATAGCATTACAACTGATCACATCTCACCAGCTGGTAGCATCCACAAAGACAGCCCTGCAGCCAGATACCTTCTGGAACGTGGGGTTGAGAGGAGAGACTTCAACTCTTATGGAAGTCGGCGTGGTAATGATGAGGTTATGGCAAGGGGCACTTTTGCCAATATTCGCATTGTCAACAAACTATTGCAAGGAGAAGTTGGACCAAAAACCATTCATATTCCCACTGGCGAGAAACTATCTGTGTTTGATGCTGCCATGGTAATTTCCTCTGAACTCACCTTTGACATGGGGTCATTAGTAAGGATTTATTAATTTCTGGTGCATGGATTAATATACTGAACGAGCATAAATTGATTTCCTTTACGGTTGCCCTATTTATGCTTCAATGCTGAGTCCATCCAAACTCACCTAGATTTTGATATAGGTTAATCCGTTGTGATATACCGGTTGATCACAGACTCCTTGGTTAACAAGTGATGTTTCTTTTAAGGATGATCCGGTTCATCGTATACTGTTTTGCTTCATCATGTATTTCTGATTGTTAGCTCCATATGTTTGTAAAAGCTTTGCTGGTCGAATCTTTACATGTTGAAGTCAATAAACATATGCATTGGTTCTTTGATTCCTTTTATTAACAGAAATACAAGAGTGAGGGGCATGATACAATTATTTTGGCTGGTGCTGAGTATGGGAGTGGAAGTTCTCGCGATTGGGCTGCCAAGGGGCCAATGCTACTGGTACACCTTTGAAAGCATTTCTGTCCATTCAATTTCCAGTTCGTTTTTGGGGTTTTTGTGTAATGGCTTCAAATGGTAATTGATTCCAGGGTGTGAAAGCAGTCATAGCAAAGAGCTTTGAGCGTATTCATCGCAGTAATTTGGTGGGCATGGGTATCATTCCGCTATGTTTTAAGGCCGGGGAGGATGCCGAGACTCTTGGGTTGACTGGCCATGAACAATACAACATCGAGCTTCCAAGCAGTGTGAATGAAATTAGACCCGGTCAAGATATCACAGTGGTGACAAACAAGGGCAAATCATTCACATGTACACTTAGATTTGACACAGAGGTAACGGATCAGACTCAGGCTTTTCTCCATTTAATCCGCCTTATCTCTGTTAAAAGCCGGTTCAACATAAAATTTTGGTTACTTCCAATGCAGGTGGAACTGGCTTATTTCGATCACGGAGGCATTTTACAATACGTCATCCGGAACTTGATCAATGCAAAACATTGAAGAAGCCAAGTAAATAAGCAAGGCAGCTTGTCTCTTTCCAATTGTTTTGCTATCGAAATAATCCACGTGAGTTGGGAAACACAGGACATTGTTTCAGTTTTGGAGCACAACCCAGCTATCTTATGAATAAACGGATGGAACTGGTGGATATAGTGGAAATATCCAAGTGCTTGGCATGATTGTGTCATTTCCAATACAAAACTCTTTTAAGAAGCACCAAGCCAGTGTTCCATCTTCATCATCTTCCATTTATTTACCGTTTTCAATTTGGATTGCACGTAGAAAGACTCGTAATACCACTTTATTTAGTTTGATGGATTCAGGATGCCAAACTTCTTTCTTTTTTTTTTCCAACCACTTTTATGAACTCCTCATAGCCTGTTACTGCAATGCATTATGCACCATTGTCTTCAACTGATTTCGATCATTACAGTGCCCCAAGGCAACCTTTTCGTCAACAGCACGTTTCACTATGCAAAATCCCATCTGATTTTGATGTTTATTATATTTAAAAGAATTTAGCCCTTAAATAAAAATAAATAAATAAATAAATAAAAGAGAACATATACTTTTTAATTTTTCAAATTAGATAGTTCTCTTTCAAACTGGGTTGAGTTTAGAAGAAAATTATGTTCTTTCAAATTATCAATTGTTTCCTCAAACTTTAAAAAGTAATATCGAGTTCACTTATTATTGCATGTCAAATCAGATTTTTTATTTTTGCATTTTTTTTCTCCAAATCATTTAATTTAATTTTTCCAAATGAATATTTTTATGTATTTTTTAATAACTTAGAAAGTATTTTTTAGTTATAATATGGAAGACGTTGATGTTACTTTTTAGTTTTTAAAGCTAAATGGGTAAAAAGTTATACTATGGAAGACGTTAATGTTACTTTTTAGTTTTTAAAGCAAAATGGTAAACTTGGCTAGCCCTGTGTTAGTTGGCTCTGCCTCACCACTCGAGGTGCGAACCACCCAAGAAGCGGTTCAGAGGGCATAGGAGCAAAGCAGTACGTCGAAGTCGAACCAAGACTCTATAGACGATAGTTAATGGCATCCTTCTTTGCGGCTAGCGCTCGAGGAACCACGCAGCACCAAGGACATAGGGAAGTTGGGGCCTAGAAGCCTTATAGTAGCACCGACTCTTTTTTTTTTTTTTTTTTTTTAATTTTTTCTAGGCTACCTCATGTTTGAATTGATTTGATTAGTTGTCATTGTGAACCTCCTTCAACTACTTGTCATTGCATTCAAGGTTTGCGCCACGATGTGTCTGATGCTGCACCATCTCACAAAACCACCTCATTCAAAATAGAATAGAAACCAGTTACATTACATTACATATATTCTCCACCAATTCATCCCCCTCTCGGGACACTACAAATTCTTTCAAACAATCATCTTACAATTTTAATTTTAACTGCGGCTCCAAAGATAGATTAGGGTAGGATTGCAATTGCATGTACCAGAGAAGGATGAAAGAAAGTATAAATTCGTTAGATATTTTATCTTTTTGGCTTAATAGCGCATATTCCTTATCATCAACTGTCCTAAACCTTTCCATGAGATATAAAAATACAGATTTTCATTTTTTTTTATTAGGTTGGCGGTCATAAACAGAAAGGGCTCTCAAACAAAAATGTGAGCAAAGGAGTGGTTGTAGTACATCAGAATTTATGGAATGAAGGAATCGAGCTCCGTGTAGAAGGTTTACATATGAGACTTTAAGCCCTGTTGCGGTGGAGCTCTGAATGAGACTTATAGAGTATAACAATGAGATGATAACTCATTCAAACCTGCCCAACAAGACCATCATCAACTTTCCATGTACAAAACAGGTATTCAATGAAGCATAAAAAGAATGTAATCTGGACTCAGCAATTTCAAGTTCAAGAATGTACCACCAAAAATATTAAAAATGAGAAATGAATTAAAAAAGGGGATGGTTAGTTCAACTAATACTTAGTGGGTCCTGCTTCTCAGCCTTATCCAGTTCTAAATATACTATCCTTGTTGTATCTTATCGGTGACAAGGTCAGCATGCGTGTTTTCTATTGAAATAACAAATAAGCACCTTTAGCAAATCTGCGAAATCTAAACAGAATTTTTCTGCAATCAACACAAGATGTTCCATTTTTTTTTTTTAATTTATTGAGCGAGTGACACATGTTATCTCATGCATGTCACTATCCCTTACAAAGGTTTCTTTTGAGAGTTTTTGCAAATCAACCATGAGATTTGTGAGTCTTACAAATTCAATAGTTGATTGAAAAAATGAATTGTAGATGGACCAAAAATGCAAGGTAGCATCTCTTTAAAATAGGCAAGTCGCGCCATCTTGCCTCTTAGCACAAATGTGCAAATTTTGTATGTGTGTTGTATTGCTATTGGACCGACAAGTCCTAAGAGGTAGCTCAATCGGCTAAAATCACGCCTAATGAAGCGGAGGTCACTAGTTTGAATCTCCCTCCCCTTCTCGTAAGGACATGTAAAAAAAAAAACATGAATTATCGTTGTCTAGTCAACAATTGCAAATAAAACTTGGGAGCCCCGGATACAGCATAAGGATTTAAACAAAAGGCCTAAAGGGCTAAATATGGCCAACACATTCATGTTAAGTTGGCAACACAAGGGAGAGAATTGGAAGGCCAGGCCACGGCAAAGGAAGCAAATAGTTGGAAACAAAAGGTATCCATCATCACACGATTAAGCACTACGCAGCCCTCTTTCATCACAAACTAGACATGGATATAATTCTACTGACAGCAAACTTAAAATCATTGCTGCTACGTACAAAGCATAAAAAGCCATATATTTTCACCATGTTATAAACGTCATCACCACAGTGCCGTTTCACCCTTTTCTCACTTCCCCCATGTTGTGTAGAAAAAGAAATCTTAAGATTTGGTCCCACATTGGCCAAGGAATGGGGGCAGAGTGTGCTCTTAAGCACTATTAGTCCTCTTTCAGTCAACAATTGTCTGAATGGAGTACCTTAGTGGGTCCTGCTTTAGAGCCTCTCCTATTCAGTTCTGACAATCTTGTTTACCAAGACTACAGCTCTCACATTGCACATCAACGAGCCATTTCATGGTCAAAATTTAATGTTGTTTCATCTAAGGGTGTAAATAATGCCATATCATTTAAATTTTTTGAATTGCATGCCAACATATTTATTACATGGAATCATCAACATTGTTATATACAATAACATTAAATCTTAACTATGAAATGACCCATCTCCATTTCAAGATCTTATTCTGGCAAGTTAAACCTTACCTACCTAACCCAACCAAGGTTTTTTCTTCAATTATTTTGGCATATTTAAAACGAGAAATCAATCCAATAGTCTCCAGCATTAAAACTACTCCACCAATGTTTGAAATGATATCAAATGCATTGCTAAAAAGTTTTCCAGTTCCCAAGATTTAACTATCTTCTATTTGCTTCAAAAAGGTCCAAAGGATCAGAAACTTCCGACTAGACCTCATACCATGTGGGCTTCTAGAGGAAACAAAACCATAAGCGAAGAAGCATCAGGCTTCGATATATTTTATTGAAGAGCATGCAGAGTAGATCAATATTCGTTACTGTTAGTTCAGTTGCAGAATTACTGATAATTCTGAGTTATAAAAATTTTAAAAAATAAAAAAATCAGAGTTTTCTTAGTTATCTAAATACAATTTTCTTATGGTCTCAATGTCAATTCTGTGGTTTGTGGAATCCATATTTGTAAAATTGTAACCATCAAGATCTTTACCATTCTTAAAACCAGCCAAAAATTCTCAAATATCATGTTTTGTTTTCAATTTTGGGAAGAAATTGTAGCTAAACATAGAGTAATGTATTTAGTAGATTGCCATACAACTTGGATGATATGGTAGTGAAAATCACGATTTAAAAAAAAAAAAAAAAATGATTTTCACTGTCACATCATCCTAATGTAGGAGTCGTATAACAGTCTACTTACTCAACAAGATAATATGATATTTGAATAAATGGTGTCAACAACTTATAAGCTTTATTTAATGTCAACATATCTCCAAATGGATGTAGCACTCAATATCTTGTTATTTTCCAAAATATGCTTGTGTCTAAACAAATCATGGAAATTCATATGTACTTCAACTCTAACAACCACTTATTTGCTAGTTGAAAATGAATACATTTATGATTTCTTAATCATCTATTCCAAGTATACGTAATTACCTTTCACGCAGTAGCTCAAACTTTGTACTCATTTACATGTATCCATTTAGTAGCTGACCACTTGTTCCCCTTAATCACGGGGCAACCACCTGAATAAAACACAAGAATTTAACTCATCATTAACATACGATGCCTCGCAAAATGTGAATAATGAACTCTAAAAGGATTCGATTAAGAAGATGTTTTTTAGAAAATGCAGCAGCACACACCAGGGACATGCCCCTCTTTCAATAATGAGGGCATATTGGTCTGGAAATGACTGGAAACTGAACTAGCTGCTTTCAACATCGAAATGATTAACAATGATAACTAACCATGCAAACTTGATGGATCTAGAGTGCCATCAGGCTTCATGCTCCAGAAAAGTAGAGCATCACCCATCTTTGGTTTCACAGAAAGTCCTTTTTTTCCACAATCAGATAGCTCATTCCACCAAGGCACAGAGCTGATATTCCCCTTGGCGGCAGGGAACACTGTCTCGCCCCCTTCTTCGACATCAGAGCTGTACCATTATAGAAGAGGAAACTTTACTGAAAGAGAATATTTGGGCCTCCAACAAATGTATGAGTCAATAGAATTTAGAAGGCAAAATGTTATGTCACTCACAGATACATAAGAACTGTAGCCATGCGCTGACCCCCATTTTTAGTGTTGAAATCATCAAGGAAGTAGTCAAAGTGAGGCTCATATTTTTGTCCAACTTCATAGTGGAGTACTTGAAGTCCTTCCCCGTTCTCTGTTTATGAACAGCTTATAAATTATACAACAACAAATAATAGATACCACCAAAAGTCACACTTTGTTTCTTCTATTCCCTCATTCTTCCAAAGAATTAATCAAGGATGAAGATTAACAGGCAACAATTGTGAGCATATGAACTTTCCTTCAATTCCAAAGAGGGACTTCTCAAGTCCATTTCCAACTTTATCATTTTCAGATGGAAATATATAAAAGAATAATAATAAATAACTATTCCCAAATTTCTTCCTATCCAGGAGAAAAATCAAAAGCTAAATTTCTTCCGTGGAAAATGGTAATGCTAAGAGACAAATAATGAGAAAAATCAAATTACTGGATCTTGGCACCACTGGACAACAAACCATAATGACAGGATGCTTCAAAAATTATTCTGGATTTACACAAACATGAAACTGAAACTTCCATTTTGATCAAGAAAAACATAAAGAAGCATAGGAGACCAAAAACTACATACCCACAGGTAGAAAGCTGAAATCAGCAATCTTCTTCTCAATGTTTCTAACAATTTTATCACGACCTCTTGCCAGAAATGTTCCAGAGCTCGTACGAACCCTGCGTATGAAGGTAATTAAAGGAATGAAGAGAAGGCACAGAAAACTTCCATCCTTGAGATTAAACAAAGATGGCACGAGAAAAGAGTGGAAAGAATTGCACACCTGCTATCTTTACTTTTTCCAGTTTCATTATCTACAACTGTTGACTTCTGCATGTGAGGCTTTGCAAGACTAATTAGATAGTCACATTCCTCCCTGGTCTGCCCAAATAGTTAACCATATTCAATATTTCCCAAACTTTAGGTTACACCAGATCAAACTTATCTAACAGAAAATGCAAATCAGGAGTACTCTAAGACCCCATCCAACACCCAGACCACCCTATCATTCAATTGTTCACTTGCACCCTATCTGATTACAAGCCTGCTTATTTGAACTTAAGTTAAAGTTAAACTTAAGAGAAGAAGAAATACTTATTTTTTTAATTGTACATCGACTTTTTTTAAACACATTATTATTATAGTATAGGATTGCACTTATAAAAAATCGTAGAATATGATTGCTGTTAGATTTTCTATTTTATTCATGAAATTTATCTAGAAAAATAATTATGTTGGATGAAATGGTTGTTGCTATCTGTTTTAGTTTCTTCATTTTTGTTCCAAGATCGAAGTGCCATTTATACAAATAAGAATCCCCTAAAAGTCAAACCTGTATTTTCTTAATGATAGAGATAAATTCATATTCTCATTAACCAAAATTCATATTCTGATCAAACCATCAATGATTCCAAACAAATAGAAAAAAATTATTACTCCTGGAAAACCTATACTATAGAAAAGACCCATAGTTTCACCAAAGGATGTTTATTTCGTCCAAAATCTTCCTCTTCTTCCTCAAGGGCTACGCATATTACTCAGATACAATTTTCCCCTTTGATTATACCGAATTTCACATATAAATCCAAAGATTAAATAGGTAAGACCCATTTTTAGTTGCCATTTTTTTACTGCACTTCTAAAATATGATTTTTTTTTTTTTTTTTTTTTTNTTTTTTTTTTTTTTTTTTTTTTTTTTTCTTGTCTTGGTTTGTTAAGCAGATATTGCCAGCGAAGATCGCATACTTGAATTAGTTTCAGCTCACATGAAAATGCAAATCCTACATTGGTATAATTAAGAGAGACTAAACAACATTAGCAGTAACAAATTTATCAACATTAATGGCTTAATTCATCTTATTTATTAAACAGCAAAAAATTAAGCAACATTTGGAAGCTCCGCAAGAATTTAAAAAGAAGAAGGATAAAACAAAAAAAAAAAACTCACCAAGAAATTGTGGTAAACAAAAGCTCTAGGCTCCCACGAGATCACCTCCACCCATTGCTCCGCTCTCCCCTCATCTGCATCATTTCTACCAAACAAAACAAAACAAATCACAATAATTCACCAAAATCAAAGCGAAAAAGAATCGAAATCCGAAAAAAAAACCAGATACCTATGCATAGTATTATGCACAATGGAGCTGAGATCGTTGGCCTTGGGCGAATTGCCACCGGAACTGCTGGGAATTGATAGGATTCTGAGCGCGAGGAGGATGAGGATGACGAAGGTGAACATGATGAGCATGGTGAGGACCAGCGTCGAGGACGAAGACTTCCGAGCCGGTATGCGCGAGTACCTCGGCTTCGCCATTGTTGTGGAGCTCCGATAATTCAATCCAATCGAATCAAATCAAATCGAAATCCCTAGAGATCAGTCGAGAAGAAGAAGAGCAAGCAAGGTTTGAAGCTGTGAAAAATAAACGAGCTCTACGCGCTGTTATTTCAAGTTTCAGCACTGATAGTGAAAACGAGCTCTATGTCTGACTTTGTGAGAGAGAAATCGAGATTCGAGAGAGTAGAAATTTCTACGTGATTTTTAAATCCTTTTTAATGGAATTAACAAAACATATTAGAAAATCTCGCATGTATTTTTAATAGACGGATTTGATGAAGTTTCGTAGGCTGGATAAACATTTTACATTTTTACCCGTTCTATTTTTATTTTTATTTATTTTTTTTACATGTCCACACAAGAGAGTAGTAATTTGAATTAGTGACCTCCGTTTCATGAGACGTGATCTCAACTGATTGATCTACCTCTTGGAAACTACCAATTTTTTTTCTTTTTGACGGACATGTCAACAAAAATACTAATAAATTATTTTTAAATTTATTAATTTTTTTTTAATTCTCGAATAAATTAAAAAATATTTTCATATTGAAATAATAAAATATAAATTAATTAATTAAAACAAAAATAAGATTTTAAAAATTATCCTAAAAGAATCTAAAGAGTTTCAATTCAAATTATAGAAATAATTTTCCTTTTGTCTTATCATTTTTATCTGTGAAGTTTGTTACATTTACTATATTTCTCTTTAAGATTATATGTTTTGCACTTAACTATTTCCTTTATTGATTAAAAAATAAAAACCAAATACTCACGACAAAAAAAAATTAATAAAAAAATAAAAACCAATTTCCTTTTCTATTATTTATGTATTTTAACATTCTTATCAAAATCCTGGCCTCACAATCTTCTCCTTTAAGGGCAAATTACAACATATATGTTTTTTTTTTAAGAAGATAATATATATTATTTCATCTTTAACCTACATTATTTACAAGAACATATCAATGACATATAAAGAATTATCCTCTTTATTTTAAGTGAAATTTAGATGATTTATTTTATGGTATAAATTAAATTTTACATGTCTAATCGTGTATAGGTTGCCACCGGAGACATATATCCTCCCAATTTCAAGTCATTTTATGATTAAGATTTTATTTTATTGCATCTAACCTTCAATATAATTGTATGTTATTTTCAATTTTTAAAATATATTGGTTATGACTTATGAGCTTTCTATTTCATCCTATTCTACTACGTAGTAGATAAATTGTCAAGTCATTTAATTTGGACCATGTCAATTAATATGTTGTATATATTATTAGATTTGTAAAATTTAATTTTGAATTTTGAAATACAATCCTAATGAAATGGCTAATTTATACTTGTCTACAAGAGGCAGCTCAATCGGCTGAGATCACACATAATAAAGTGAAGGTCATTAGTTCAAATCCCTCTATCTTTTTCTGTGCGGACATGTAAAAAAAAATTAAAAAAACATTATTTAAAGTTTTATATGATGTAACATTAAAATAAAAATAAAATATTGATCGTTTAGCTTATAAAAAGTGACATGTTTTTTAAACATGTGAGAAACATGTTTTTTTATTAATATTATTAGAAAAAAACATGTCCTTCTCATATACTTAAAAAGTGGAGGATATTCGAAGTGGTTTGCAGGCTTTGCAGCTATGGAGGATGTCTTATGTACGAAGAGAAGGAAACTGTGCGGCACACTCCTTATCTAAGTTTGCTGCAATTAATTTTGTCGACAAACAATGGATTTATGAGTCTCCTGAATGTATTCTGGATATTGTAAGTATGGAGCAAGGTGCTCTATATGGGGGTGACAACTGATTTTTTCATGCCAATGGTCGATATGTTTGTTCCAGTTTTCACCCTCGAAAAACCTAGGGGGGGCAGCAACTTGGGTAGCCTTTGAGGTCGGCTCTTGTTGTTGTCTGGATTCCACTAGGGAGAGGGAGGAAANATTTGTGAGGCATTAGCACCAAAATTGAGGCATTAACATCAAATTTAGAATGATCAAATTCATTTTGGGTTATATCATCCCTAAAGGGTTAACCTTTCACCTTTAGGTTTTAGTTTTGAATCCAAAAACAAGTTTTAAAGCATTAGAACCTAACTATTAACTAATAAAAATTAATCCGTTAGCAAAAAAAGGTATTACAATTTTATTTTTTCTTAAATCATGTTCTATGTAAGACTGAGAGAACGCCAGGAGAACACTACGGGAAGAACCCCTAACAAATCCCGATATTAAATGTCATAATAGAGCACCGTGTCAAATTTGAACAACGAAACGTTCGAATAAATTTTTGTAAAGTACTAAAGTTGGTCCTTTTCCTTTTATCCTTTTCTTATCTGTCGAAGGCACCTAGAGAGAGCATATAGGCTACACCTTTTATTTTATTTTCTTTCTTTTTTTATGATTTTATATTAAAGGCATCACATGATTTTTCCACACCGACAGGTAAATACTATTTGGANAAATTTGAACAACGAAACGTTCGAATAAATTTTTGTAAAGTACTAAAGTTGGTCCTTTTCCTTTTATCCTTTTCTATCTGTCGAAGGCACCTAGAGAGAGCATATAGGCTACACCTTTTATTTTATTTTATTTTTTTTATGATTTTATATTAAAGACATCACATGATTTTTCCACACCGACTGGTAAATACTATTTGGAGAATTAATCGGTCAAGTTAAGCTGGCTGCAGAGCTTTTGAAGAACTGAATATGAATAACAATGTCACATTATTAATAAAATAAAATAAAAATAAAAAGACATAATTTTTTTTCAAATTAGCCTAAAAAAAATCCTTCAGTCCATTTAAAATATACATTAAATTATTAAGGTTATTAATAACAGTTTACTAATTTAAACTAACGTTTTAAATGTTTGTATACACTTAATACTATTTTAAATGGGTTGAAGGATATTTATCCAAACTGGTTTATAAGAAATTTATATCCTTTAGAAATTCATACAGAAAAAATCCTTAGCATTAGCCATTTAGAGGAGCGCTACGAAATGACAATTGGAATAAAGGACTGGTAATGTGGTTTGGGCAAAAGTTGTGGACAATCTTCTTCCATTGGTCATTAGATTTGGTGCCATCTTGATCGTTGATCAGCATACAAGATGCAAGATTTGGTGATTNCAGCCGATTGAGCTACCACTTGAGACAATGTTTTAAATATTTATATACACTTGATACTATTTTAAATGGGTTGAAGGATATTTATCCAAACTGGTTTATAAGAAATTTATATCCTTTAGAAATTCATACAGAAAAAATCCTTAGCATTAGCCATTTAGAGGAGTGCTACGAAATGACAATTGGAATAAAGGACTGGTAATGTGGTTTGGGCAAAAGTTGTGGACAATCTTCTTCCATTGGTCATTAGATTTGGTGCCATCTTGATCGTTGATCAGCATACAAGATGCAAGATTTGGTGATTTGGATGTTCTTCATACATATGTTCAATCCAATGTATGATATAATAATAATATTACATACTACACTTTTATTATACTGTCTTTAAATTTTCATATCACCAAAGTGAATAAAAATATGGCATATAACATTTATAGTGAGATAAATGTGATTTTTTTGAGATATTAGTATTACAATGGGTTGGTATTTTAAAGGTGAGAAATTCGTAACCGGGAGAAATATGCTTAAGAAAAGCACTGCCGAGTAATTCTATGATTGTTTGATGCGGTAAAGTAAAGTGGTGTGTTCTTATTATAAATTTGCTTTCTATTGTTTCGATAGTTAATTAATTATTATGGCTATTCATTTCCTTTATGCAATTTTTATGCATGAATGAGAATGCTTGAAATTTTTCTGCCCGCAATTCGGATAAAAAATAAGAGAAAGCGTGCAAGTCAACTTGCTAGGATAGGTAGATGAATAACACGAATATGAAACTTTAGGAAATCCCAATCCTTGTATGCATACTTTTTTTATCCATATCAATTATTTTTATTGTTTTACGTTTTTAAAACATAAACATTGACAAACTATAAAAAAACACAAAACGCTAAAAAAACAACTTTTATATTTACGTCACATCATAACACTTTATTTTTTTATTTAAAAAACACAATTTAAAAAGCATTACCAAATGAGCATAATAAAAGGAAAATATCTTGTACTCTGCAGCTTTACATGCTTTCACAGGACTAAATCAGGGACAGTAACATCCCAATTCAATTATCTGGGATTTGTCTAGAAGCGTACAAGATATGCAAGCATACTTAGAAAAAAGAACATAACTATAAGCAAAACATTCAGACCAAGCACAACCGACAATGTTTATTCCCCCCCTATAAAGCAAATGCAATCAATTGAAGCAGATCCAATGGTCTAAAACACGCCAAGAGTGGTAGGATACAGGGGAGTTGGTTTATAAGACAAACAATTGGGGATGAAAGAGGAAGTTTTTCTTTTGGGAGGATCCAGGGAGTCGATGGCTGGTTGGTTTAAGTAGGCATACTTGCTTTTTGTCCACCTGCAAATGCCAATTTCCATTAGTAGGATCTCTTAAACTATAAACACCAAGTCAGAATTGTATAAAATCTAGTTGGAGGGGCTATATATTTATCGAGGAAGTCAAGAGAATTAGGACAAAGTTACCAAAACTGAGTTTGAGAAAAAAAAAAAAAAAAAAAAAGAAGTGAGAATTACATGCTTTATTAAATTACAAATTTTTGAGCGAATTTTTTCTAATTCAGTCTATACAACTATCACGTGTCACATGATTTTCAAATATTACATGACATGTGACAGTTTTATAAAATGGGTTGGAGAAAATTTTTTAATCCAGTTTTGAGGACATTTATGTCCCTCTATTAAAAATGCATATGAAAATCATATGTTTTACAAATAGTTGTCAGTTAACTATATTGGGTTGAAACAACTTCTTCTAACCAGATAAATGAATTTTCAGCTTGAACACATTTTTCCAATTTGGTCATTGTTTTTGTTCATTTGTGCCCTCCACTCTTATTCCTATCAAAGAAACTTCCTTGACCTCTAAATAAGTCCATAAAAATTATATTCTTGAAAGAATTCCAGATAGGCATGTACTGTGGTTTTACCAAATCTAATGGTTATACGACTGAACTATTCACTAGAATTGAGAAAATGAACTAACCAGTCCTTTATTCCCACACGAATTTCATTGCTCTGTTCATCCTTCTTACTGTCATTGGTAGCAGCCCTGGCGTTGTTCTCCTTAGCATATTCGTCGTCATCCTTCAAGGACTCTTCAAATTGCTTGTAGTCTTCCTCCTAATACACCATACACCTTCAACAAGTTAAGCAACTGTAAGAAATTAAAACGTTTGTGTGTTGCAATTCGTGAGTGAATTGCAGCCAATCTGAGCTGCTAACGAGAGAGAGAGAGTTTCGATAAGGTATATTTGTCCAAAAAGTGAGCTCCGCACCTCAAGCAGTCCAAACAGAGCCTCTCTCAATAGCTGCCCGGATTGTCAGCAATTCGGTCAGCAAATTGCAGCCAATCTCGATCAAAGCCGAAGAAGAAAGCCTGACAGCAACCTTTTGTTTTTTATTATAATATTACGTACTATGGATATGATCAGCTAATGAGTGTTTTATTAGATAACTGAAAATGGGTGTCATATAAGATCTTACTGAGAGATTGCGGGCCCTCATACGAGCTGCAGCCTTGATAGCGGCAAGGAGGTGATCTTCTTCATCAATGCGCTTCTGCCTCCAGAATTTGGCAATCTCTTGGTTTGTCACGCTTTCGGTAATGGTCTTCTTAACCCAGAACCTTGGAAGTGGCAGTGGCGGAGGAGGAGGAGGCGGAGTCGCCTGAGTCGTTTTTGCACCACCAATTCCAGTTTCCTCCTTTATTTGCTTCATCTTGAGAAACCTATTGGCCAATTCGTAGTTGCCAATTTTCTCAGTTCTAGCAGGGTCGAGGTCACAAAATAATGGGACGAATAGAGTTGAAAGCCATGACAATAAACTTCCATGACCAACCCCCAGGCCCCAGCCACAGAGCTACTAATCCAACCTACTCTTCAAATATGACTGATAGATTGGTTTTTCAAGCAAAATCCATTTCTGTATCCACTAGTGTATATATATTTTATACTAAGGTAGACCAAGAAAATATCAGTTAGTTGCATGTAAAGAGAAAAAGACAGGAATTGACTGGTAGTTGCAATCTGAAATTTGAACCGACAACAGAGCATATGAATAATCCAGAATGTCAATGGCAGCAACTCCCACCTAAAATAATAGGCAGATAAGGTTTAAGAAATTGATGTTTGCCAAGAATTATTCAAACTTGCTTTTTCTTCAGTCAAAATATATTCTGAAGGGTAGGACCTCAAATTATTTTGGGAAGATAAATAAGGGAAGTGTCATAACATGAAAACAATTCTTTGGTCAGTACCTCAAAAAGCCCAAAAGAAAAGGATATGGTTTCGGGTTTCCTTTCATACTCAGTTCAGTCAGTTGGAGATTTTTTTTGTTGGATAAAATTTATTAAATTGACATATATTCTTCAACCACGTGATTTTCACCATTAAAATTGTTAATAATGTACATGAAAGTGTCATGTTTTAAGGACAAAGTCAGTTTAATATACTGAGTTGAAGAAAAAAAAAACACTTTATCCTAAAGAAAATCTACATTTCATGTCCTCCCCTATCATGGTAACCATTCTAATTAATTGTTTTGAGTGCCCACTACTTGAATATATGATATTACCATCCCACATACACGAACTTGTGCAATGGAGATTTTAAACGACATCGTAAAACCATAAGCCCCTTGTACTCCCACCGAGCCAGGAACAAAGCCTTCCACATTTCACAAATTGAACGCTTCTCTCAGGCTTTTAGAGCCTCAGATTTTCAGAGTTAGGTTTAAGTGGCAGGAGAAAGTTTAGCAGCCTTTCCCATTAGATGACTTTCTCGATAGCATTCAGTCCTACAAACACTGCAACTTGCAAGAGTATATTGCATTAGCCGGAAAAACTATGATCGAGTATGTGGCTTTGTTGTATTGAATTGTAAACTTCAAAATAGGTCAATGACAGTAACTACCAGATGCATTTGCTGCAGTTATAGTTTTGTAAGGAAGAAAAAAAAAATTTGAAGGGGAAAAGAACATTATAAAAGAGTCACTTAAATTTCATCCTCCATCGATTATAAAATAAAAAATAAAAAATCATCCTCCATCAAAACCAACCAAGACTTTTACTTTATAATGCACACTCTAATCATACATGGGTTCTTAATTCATGATAGAATTATAGGGGAGTACTGCACAGGGAAGCTTTCAAGCATTTATTTTTGCAAATCCAAATTTATGCGACTAAATTCATCAGACCAATTGAAAAACTATACAGGGAAGAAGCAGGGGGAGCAGGGGAAGAAGTCCAAACTCGAAGGCTCTACTTGTTAACATGTTTTAGAGGATAAACTTTCCTCATAACCATAATAACTTCTTCTTTTTTTTTTTCATTATTTATTTTTCTTTTTCTTCAGAAGTAAAAAGGCCTCCATCTTCCCATGTATATTTCCACCCTCATTTCTTTATGCACTTTATGCAGTTCCTGTGCAATAGCAGTTCAAATTGGTCAATGGTCAGGGACCATTAAGTGATTCAACTAAGCACTGCATAGGGCCATGGCAATTACTCATTGCCTAAAATTATAACTCCTCATCATACTATGCTCTTTCAGAACCTTAGTAAGATTCTGATCTGCAATTGATCCTGCAGAGTCCTCAAAATCCCATCAGAAGTTCCAATATCAATCATTGTCTGCATTCCACAGCCAAAAAAGAAATCACATTGTTCTTCTCAAGGGCTACTTTTGTAATCAATATTCTGAAGTATACACATAAGAAAGATTGAGTTTCAAATTGGAAAGATATTACAAGTGTGAGTAGTTAATATAGTATAGTTGGGCTTGAACCCATAAGCTAGTGGTGTTTCAATATGCTATATTATGGTCTTACTGAAAAACTTCCTAAGATGTCTATCTCCCTAACAAGTGGTATCAACATTAGTATAAGGTGTAGGCATGGATGAGAGTCCTTGAAGTAAGGGGTACAAATTCATGGCACAGATATAAACGAGAGCTCCCTTTAAAAAAAAAAGAAGATATAAACGAGAGCTCTTGGAGCAAGGCCAAAGGTGCACAAAACATGTAACCCCACATAGTACACAAATGATCCTAAAGACGATCCATAAGATTGATAAAAAAAAAAAAACCTTTCATTTGATGGGGAGACTGTTGAGTACATATTAAGAAGATGCCATATGTGTTGGTAGTTGATATAGTATAGTTGGGCCAAAACCTACCGACATAGTATTCAATATACTATATTATGATCTCATTGAAAAACTCCGCAAGGTGTAATCTCCCTAACAAATTCTTCCTTTCTCTCTAATACAAATAATTCATATCCATTCCATTTCCCCAAGAAACAAGTAGAAGACACAGACCAGCAGCTTAGTCTTCTAAGACTACATCAGTGACCATTTATCACTCTTACAATCTATTACCACTTGGACTGACCTATTTCACAATGATCAGTTCGATATGCTAAGGGTTTTAGCCAATTAGATATTCAACAATTCACGCCAGAGATCATCTAAAGCTAGCATTATAACAAAAAAATTACTATCTTTGATTTTCTGACATATATGGAGATAAAGGACTAATAATCCACCCGTCTTAAAAAGTAAGTAAGCATATCATAAATGAAGGGAGGGGATGTATTAGAAGATTCTAAAATCGCATAACACCTACACTACAATGCACAAAAAGATGTAAAATTCACAAGTCCCGTCAATTCAGAATGGCAGCCATTGATTCACAAGTATATCTATAGCAAAATAGTAATAAAAATTATCAATAACTTTGAAACGAAAAACCATTTTTATATGGACAAAGATATGAACAACGATGGTGACAAAGCAGAACATTGCAAAAGCGAAGCCTTTGCATCCCAAAGAACACAAAAAGAGATGTGACGCAAGAAAATATCCCGAAGCATTACCAAAAACAGAGAAAAACCCAATGAAGTAAACCACCCAGAAAATCCTTCAGGTTTATGATGTGATCTGAAGCGCCTTGGTCTTGAACCGATACCTCGGAGCTCTAGGAATAACTTGGCTGGGACCCATGTTGAACTGGCCGGTACTGGTTGTGAGAGGAGGACCATCGTCGTAAACGTAGCCAACAAGACGCCCACAGCTGCTGCACTTGATCTTGGTCCTCTTCCTCTGGATCCCCCAGTAGTTGACGGTCTCGAAGAAGGGCCTGATCTTGTCCTCCTCCTCGAACCGGAACTTGGAGGAGTCGACCCACGAGAAGGAAAGCGTGCCCTTGTTCCCGGCCTCGAAGTAGAAATCCGGTGGGAACAGATGGGCCGTGCTAAGATTGAGGTCGGTCTGGCACTCCGTGCAGCGGTAGATAGAAGAAGCCATAGATGAATACAGGATTGTTGTTGACGATGTGAGAGAGTTTCAATTTTCAAAGACGTAGTAATTGTTCGTAACGACGAAGCAAGAATTTTCTAAGACGCGTTGCGCTGACATGTCATGGAAACTTCATTTCATTGGATTTGATGTGGGTCGGATAAGCATGGATAGTGGATACTGCCGTTGAATTTAATGTTATAAGTCATCCATGATAATTTTTAAAATTATCAAAAATATGTTTTTTTTAAAATTATCATTAAATTTAAAATATAATTTATTAATTTTTATTTATTAATAATTTTAAATTCCATATTATATTTAAAATAATTCTAAAAAAATTTATAACATCACTCTTATCCATATATGTTTGGCCTTTTATGAAATTTTTAGCCGGCAATAAGAAGCAAGCCAAGTTTTGGGATAAGATAGACATTAGCAATTTTATTGTTATCCTTACTAATTAGGGTAATAAATATGATTATATGAGAGAGTTAATTATTACGAGACCACTTATTTGAGTTCGTAAATTTCATAAGTACTCTTTCGAATTGGTGAGATTCGTATCCATAAAATTATGATTATAGAGCAAGGAATGTCCCTAATAACCCTTCGGGTTCGTTTGGTTCGCGGAATAGACCCCTGGAATGGAATAGCTATTCCTATGGAATAGTTATTCTTTTGTTTGGTAAGAATTTATTCCTAAGAATAGTGATTCCCAAGGGAATCACTAATCCCTTACACATAGGAATAGTTATTCCTCTAAAAAATAAGAGGAATAGCTATTCCTTTCCAGTGGGAATAACTTTATTTATTTAAGTTGACACAAAAACCCTCAAGCCTCTCACTATTCCAGCATCTTCTTATCTAACAGTCCATCTTCCTCAAACTTCAAACGTTTCATCTTCTTCAACTGCAACTTGTTCATCTTCCCCAAACTGCAACTCATCACCTTCCAACCAAGTATCTCTTTCTCCGTCTCTTCTATCTCTAATCTCTCATCCCTCTCTTTGTTACGTTGCTCATTAATCTTCTTTTTTTTTTTTTTCATCTCTTTCTCTGTTTCTCATTGATCTCCATCTTTTTTTTTTCTCTCTC